>JAOEGS010008688.1:48707-138059 GCA_025447755.1 Corythornis vintsioides | reverse complement strand
GTTGTAGATGGGATGAGGTTTGCATGGCAGAAAGTTCTCTGAAATAATGAACTCATGGAAGCTCTCTTCATATAGTCCACCCTGTCACCTCCCCATCTTGTGTTGTGAATTTTTGGGAAAAAATGGAAGAATTTACTACTAATTTACTTTGTTAGACTTTCAGTAGGAAGCCTTTCAGTAGTACATTTATCAGTCACTGAGTTGCTTTGCACTGTAGAAATCCAAAACAGAACAAATCATTCTCTTTCTTGTAACTCTGATTTTGTTGTAGTGTTTTGCTTAGAATGCCGAAGTTAATTGTTTCAAATGTTCTGTTTAAGGCTGTACATCTCCAGATAATGGTGGTTGTAGCCAGATATGCTCTTCCTTAAGCCCATCCTCCTGGGAGTGTTCTTGTTTTCCTGGATATAAGCTTCAGCGAGACAGAAAGCACTGCACTGCCATAGGTTGGTATCTTGGTTATGCCTGCATGTTTCTGCCAGCAAAAGCATAAACATTTTAGAGTCCTTTAACATGGATTACAAAACTGGGATATATTTTTGCACTGCTTTTAGGTTACTTTGTGAAACCTGGGAAACTTTGGAAAAGTAATCTATTTTAGAAATATACAAGAACAGGTCTTTTTACTGTGAAAGGCTTCTTATGTGCAATGAGCTTATGGTCATGCTATGAGATGCAGAAGGAAGATTGTCTTGAGGTTGTCACTTCAGTGTGAAATGCAACGGGGCTAATGACTGCCTTTATCACACATTTTGAGGCTCATCTTGGGCAAGTCACCTATGCTGAAAACCTATATTCATATTTATCTTGGATTTCTGGGGCAAGTGGAATGTAGAACAAGGGCCTTCAGTTCTCTGTGCTTCTCTTCCTTATTTTGTCTTCTGCATTTACTTGCAGAAGTAAATGGTAATGCAGGCCAGAGATCACTTTGAATTTAGTGGAATTAACATCTGTGGAAATTTTCATCACTAGGTCCCAAGCCATTTTTGCTGTTTGCAAATGGCCAAGATATCCGGCAGATCAGTTTTGATGGAGCAGATTATGCAAGTTTACTTGACTGGCAGATGGGAGCAGTCTTAGCCCTGGACTCTGACCCGGTGGAAAATAAGGTGAGGCATTAAAAATGAGAGGATTTTGAAGTGTTGCAAGGACAAATGGATTGGGCTTTCATGTGCTTGAACCTTTCTGCTTCAGTGATCCAGATTACATGTTGTGCTGCTGGTTGTTTTCTGTCTAGGAACACAACTGGTATAGGATGCTAAACACTAGTTGAAGAATTTTGTCATTTATTTACCTATTAAATGTGCCTTGTACATTGGCTAATTAACAGAGCATTTTGTTTCCTAAATGACTTCAGGCATGATTTCAATTTCAAGTAACATCTGTATGATTGTTAGTTTACCATCTTAAGATTTCACTACTATTTTCTTGAAATATATTGCAGGTCTTTTTTTCACTGAGTAACTGTAAAAGCAACAATATATTTTTTATTTTTTCTGTACAGTTACATCCCATGGCCTCTACTAAATGTGGGGGTAATCTTGACAAGAATTACTTGCTTTGTCCTGACGTTACTGAACAACACTGCTGAACAGTCACTGGGTTTATTGCTCTTGTAATATAAGGAATATACTTCATAAGAGCTTGCTCTTGGAATCAGGAGTCTTCTCTGTATGAAGAGCTGTTTGTCTGTGTGGCCACATCCCAGTGCCTTACTCCTTGCCTGCAGAATAGGAGATCAGTTGTGTGTTCCTGCACAGTGTGGTAGACAGTTTCTTCTTTTTTCCCTCATGGTGAGACTGAAGTGCACTGTACAAGTGTTACCAAAAGGCACTGGATGGCACAGTGAAAGCTGGTGAGGAGCTCATTGAGGGCACTGGAAACATCCCAAGGCCAGGATGGACAGAGTCAAACAAATGAGAATGTTACAGGAGGTTTGTTTCAGGCACTGCTGGAACATCACCTCTTGCTCCTGAAACAGGGCCCTTCTGGGGAGCTAGTGGTTGCTCCATGCTGGTCCCAGTGTAAATCAGCTGTGCTGGTCACACTGGGTGTGCTCTCCTGTTCCATTCTGTAGGGATCTCTGCACAGCAAAGGTGAGGTGACGTGCAGGGGCCAGCCAGGCTGCAGCAGCCTGGCAGCACAGACCTGAGGTGCAAGGTAAATTAGCTTAGCAGTGCTCTGTGCTCCCATGGTAACTGCATTAGCTGCTTTAGTGCTGGAGGCCTCCCTCCTGCACTGTTTGGCCTGGTGGTTACTGTCAAAACAAAGCTATTTGTTTTGTTGTTCCATTTGCAAAGAAAGCCTCAGCATGGCTTTGCATGTGGTTCTGCCCTGCAGTGTTGGACTCCCTCTGGATACCAAACACAAGGCAATTTTATTTTTTTTTCCCCTCATGTCTGGAAAATACAAACCTAGTTTTCTCACCAGCAGAGTACTTTTGACTCCAAACAAAGAAACCTTTTCTGGAAATGTTAAAGCCTTACAAAACATACACCTGGTAAAGAAAAGAAGAAGATTAATTTTGCTTCCTCAGCCATGCTTCATGTGAGGCAGCTACTTGCAGAAACAAACCCACAGAGTGTTCAGAGGGCTGTATACAGGGCAGCTAGGATTTACAGCTAAGCACAAGCCTGTAGAAGTCATCCTGGTTGAAGGATAAGTGCCTTTTTATTTGATCAGGGATCACAGGTTACCTGTGCAGCTTTCTGTGAGTAAGCAGTTCAGGGAACTTTCAAGACAAAAAAGTTATTTTAGAAGTGGAAATGTTAGACAAGGGAAATAGAGCAGAAAGTGAAATAGGAACTCACAGCACCTCATCTGTTATTTCTTCACAGATTTACTTTGCCCACACTGCCTTGAAATGGATTGAAAGAGCTAATCTGGATGGTTCAAATCGTGAGAGAATTATTCATGAAGCTGTAGATCTACCCGAGGGGCTGGCTGTGGACTGGATCAACCGTAAATTGTACTGGACAGACAGAGGGTACATGCTGCACAGTGCATGGATATTGAAGCATGCCATAACATATTTGGAATAAATGAGTGGTGCAGAAATAGCTGAGAGATCCCTCTAAATTCAGTAATGCTTCACATTCTGACTGGGTAGCTCTCTCTCTATATATATATATGGTAAATTGTAAGTATATACAGATTGAAGGTTCTTGAAAACTGAAATTCTGGAAGTTCACTTGGAGTCTGCTATTGTATTTTTATCTTTGTCTTTCCAAGAAGCAAGGGTTTGGACTCAGTTGCAAGGAATCTAAAGCATGTCCTGCATATATACATATACCTATCTGCACATGCATGTCTGTGTATATATGTATACACTCTTATTTATATCCATACACTGCATGTGTGTATATATAGGTATATATTTATATCTCTACATATAAATAATAATGAGTTTTACTGCACTAAATACATGTTGGGCAGAAGTTCAGCATAGTTGACAGCTGGATTCATGCTCCTTTAAGCTAATGGAGAGTCTTTGTCAATTATTTATTATAAAAGAGAAGTGACCACTGGCAGATGATGTGAGTTCACATTTCAGCTGATAACTAATGTTACATGCAGAGAGAAACAAAACTGACCTTTGGTGAAAAGGCAGCATCAGAACATAAAATGGAGACTCCTTAAGAGTCCTTCTCTTTGGCAAAGTGAAGTTTGTAACAATAAAAACAGTTTTCTGAAAAAAAGTGATTGGGATATTGTCAATGTAGATTCTATACTTGACTCGTCATAGAATGAATGACTTTAAGGGCCTTAGCTTCTTTCTGTTCTGAAAAATAATCATGTAAAATGCTTGACAATTTCTGTATGAAAATGATATTTTAAAAACTTATTTATACATTTGATAATGCCATTCAGTTAGGAGCTTGTTTTCCTCCCAGCTCCCTTTAAAGCTAGCATTTATCTACCAGCAATCATCTGTCCCAATTATTTGCCCAAAAAAAGAGAACTTTGTCCCTGAATAGAAGAGCCTCATCATGCTCTGGACCAGATGAGGCTGTAACATTAATTACTTGTTGATAAAACAACACCCCACATCAGCAGGATAACTTCCTGTCATTGTAATGTCATTTATCACACTTCTGTGCTCCACCAAAGCAGTGCAAACACTTGTAGAGTTGTCCTAGAGAAGGTGACTTAAAAAGCTAACAGGGAAGACCTAACAGTGCTGTGTGTGTTGCAGGAAGGCATGCATTGAAAGGAGCAATCTGGATGGAATGCAGAGAAAAATTATCATCTGGGAGGATATCTCCCAGCCCCGAGGGATTGCCCTTCACCCATTTGCTAAGTAAGGAGTGATGAACGTGGTTAATTGTGTCATCCTGGGGGAGGCTTGTTAAAAATGAGCACACCAGCCTTGCCCTTTTGGCTGTCAAAAAGTGCATTAGTCTCATGTTAGATAGTCATTGCTTCTCACAGATGTTTGAACTGGAATGTTTATTGCTGGGTTTCTTTGGGGAGTTGGGATGTGACCATTTCTCAGGTAGATCTGAAAAAAAAAGACAAAAGAAGCATTAAAGATACTGTATGCAGCTTAAGCTAAAGAAAAGCATGAGCAACTGAAGTCACCCTGTCATTGCAAGCACCATACCACAAACTTTGATAGTTCCCTATCAGTGTAAAGAAGGTAGTCACTTTTAACCAGTGGTGCTTACAAAGGATGTTTTGGGGCAATTTTTCTGTTTCTGCGGAAACCAAACCAAATTTGGTTTAAAGACACCTTATATCTTCTTGTGTAATGTTGACATGATCACAGGAGGTTTGAATGTTTAAACTCTTGATGAAATTCTGACCATTTTAATCAATGGCAAAGCCCCATGTACTTCAGTCAATATGTCTGTAGTAGGATGATTTGAAAAGTATTGATTTTTAAATTTTTTTTTTGGATGCTCATATCCTGCTCTCCCTAAGTACTGATGAGCTTCACTTTGGACATAAAGACCAGAGAGTATCTTTCAGTAGAGATTGAACACAATAGAAACTTTTTTTTAGGAAAACTCTGAAGAACAAGGAGGTTATTTATTACAATTATTGGTAGAGGTAAAGGCTACAAGGGGAAAAGGAGGGAGAAATGTCACTAAACCCTTCCTTATTAGTAAGTTAACAGTGAAAGGAGGAACAGACTTTGTAGCAATGTCCCTAACTGTAAAGTCAGTATTAAAGAGGGATCTGACACACAGCTATACGTATTGAAAATACTGAGCCCAGCACTGGTTGCAACAAAACTACTTGTGTTAATAAATCTAAGTCAATCTGTGGGTTATCTCATCTAATGCCTGGAGAGACTGGAGTCCAAATTCAGAAATAATTTGTGGTTTTGGCTATCCCTGTTTTGAGCTGCCATCCAGCACTGAAAACCAATATGCACTCGGTGAGTTACACTTGGGAGAGACCCTGAGAATCTTAATTTTATTGAAAGAAGAAAAGAGTCTGGGACTAATAGTGTTTTTGTTTGTTTTAATAAAATAACCTGAGGACTTTTGCTTGCTTTCCACGGGTGGTGGGTAATTTGTGCATCGTTACACCCTTGATTAGTTAGACAAGGGGCTAAAATGCATCATCTTCTGTTGTCTGGGTTTGCTAAGCTGCTGTCAGCAGTCACGTGGAAAACACAAAAAGCAGATAGGAAGAATTGGCAGCTAACACAGGCAGGAGGTGTTTTTTGAAGGCTTTCTGCCAGCGTGTGGATTCTGTGCAAGTCCTGGCGAGTGCAAAAAGATCCTCAGCCCTTGCATTTGCTCAAGGTGGGCACTTCTGTAGTGCCCTCATCTGATCTTCCTGCTTCGGAAGCAGGAGGACAAACGTGTACTGACTTCCTCTCTGTGTTTTGTTTTCCAAAGGAGGATATTCTGGACTGACATGGGAGCCAATCCCCGGATTGCCAGCTCTTCACTGGAAGGCCTGGATCGCCAGGTCGTGGCCAGCAGCGGCCTGGAGTGGCCCAGTGGAATAGCCATTGACTACCTGGCCGACAGGCTTTACTGGTGCGATGCCAGGCACTCGGTGGTCGAGAGCGCCAACCTGGATGGTTCTGGTCGGCGGATTCTTGCACAGAATGATGTAGGTGAGGCTTTGGGGTTGATCATTTCCCTACTGCTGCTTGTGAATGTATATGTGTCTGCATATGTCCCTGTGAGCTCCCAGCCAGTGGCTGTGCTGTGTATCCCATGCAGCTCTGTGCTGAGTCCAGTGACATCACTGAGTTCTTCATTCTGTTGCCCAGTTGGCTTTTATTATTCATTTCAGCAAAAGAACGCAGTTCTAAAATTGCTTTTACTAATCAGTATTATTATAATAGAATTTATTATTATTAATTTGTAGTGTACAGAGAACTCTACTTTCACAGAAAAAATTATAAGAAAGAAAAGGTTAAAAATGTGGTTTGCTTGTTGCATGCATGGCTGTTTAGTGTAATTCAGGTTTTGCTGTGTTTATTACACCAGTGAGCCATGTTGACATAAACTGGAAGATAATCAGCCTTGCCCATTAATTTCCTTGAGCAACAAATCTGCATCTGCAGTGTTGAACTCCAGAATGATTCTAAATGCACAGCAGACACGGAGTGGAAAAATAATTTATGCAATTTGCTGGCAGTTATAATGGCTGAGATGTCTATTGTTTGACATGTAGCTGTGTTCTGGAGCAAGAGAACAGAAGTATCAGCTTCTGAGGAGCTGATTTTGTACCACATCTAAAGTAAACCACAAGTTTAATAATCTCATACATGGCTAATTAGTTTCTGGTGAGGACAATTCCCTTTGTGCATGATAGCATTCTGGGGACCATTGTGTAGGTGTGCATACAGAACATGGGCAGAATGAGGACTTTTGGTTCAATACCATGACTACCATGGATAAAAACTTTATAGTTACTGTTAAGCAGCTGATGTTCTAGTCTGTGCTCTGGGAAATGATTTTTTATTCCAGCAGCTCCCTCTAGTGCCCCTGTACTTTGAAGTCATCCAGTAGAAGCTGTATGCAGGACAGGTTCAATTATTTATGCTCTTCTGCTAACCCCATTTTCAGCCTGGAAGCCCCCACCCAAGGCAGTGAACACCACCATGGTTCCTTTTGCTTATGCAGTGGGTCAGGTTTCCACTGTTGTGGGAAGGGCTCTGTTCCTCCTACCTACGACCAACTAGTCACAGCTTGCTGCTGCTAGTTGGTTAACTAGTCACAGCCTACTGCTGCTAGTTGGTTGAAGAGAGGAAAATTATTTCTCTTCTTGGATTTTGCACTGTGAATTGGGCAATGAATGTCTGTGCATGTTTATATGCACGTGTGGAGCACTGCATTGCACTAGTGTGCACTTGCAGAGGCCACACGCTGGCGTTGAGGCCCTACCAGGAGTCAGTGGTTATAGTGTCTGTGGCTTCCAGGCTGCCCTGTGCCAATACACTTCTGCAGGCCAACACATGTCATGAGCTCCTCTCCTCCCTGTCATGTGCAGACTGCAGAAGGAGCTGTGTGCCTCAGCAGCTCTGTGAGACATGGAACCCCCTCCATGAGACATGGAAGTGGAGAAGGGGCCGTAGCTGCACTGCTGCATCAGAAGACCCGTACGCAGATACAGCTTTGGTATTTTGGTATTTTGCTTGGCTTCTTGTGTGTCTTCTACAGATGTGGGAATGAGAATTCCAATTTCTTTGTAGGCCACCCTTTTGATGTCACAGTGTTTGAGGATCACCTTTGGTTTTCTGACTGGGCTAGGCCATCACTGATGAGGGTGGACAAGAAGACCGGCCAAAACAGGGTACGTCTTCGAGGCAGCATGCTGAGACCCTCATCAGTGCTTGTAGCTCATCCCTTGGCGAAACCAGGTATACTGCAAAAGTGAAGCAGCCATTCCCTTCCAGCCTCCTCTTGTTCACTGATACCAGTAGAATAGATGTCCCTGGGGAGAGGATTATCTGCTCCAAAATAGGCTCTCTGAAGGGCCTTGCCCAGTCAGACTGGCATTTATTGAAAGCCATCATCTGGGCTTGTGTCCCAGGAATGTGAATAGGGTTTGTATATTTATGATCATGCCCAAGAATAGGTGCTGCTCAGTTGCCACCATAGTCTTCTAATTCCCATTTATCCTACTTTATTAGCATTCCTCACACACACGTATAATAACAAATAACATGGAGAAAGATTTACTAAGATTTATCAGTTTTGGATCAAATAATTTGATTACCTGTTTGGAACCATCTCCCTGTAAGCAGAAAAAAAGTAATTCAATAGGTCAGGATTGAGAGAATGTAATCACAGGTTCTCTATGCCCTTGCAGTATTTTTTCAGGGAATGTTAGGACTCTAAGTATTAAAAGAGAAATAATAAAGGATTTTTTTTTTTTTAAAGTGATAAATTTATTAGATAAGAGAGTATGTGAATCTGCTTTCCTGCCAGAGACTAGGTGATAATATCTATGCTTTACTAAATAAAGTACTTAAATAAATACTTAAATAAAGACAGCTGTCCATTTTATCCATCCATTTTATTTTTAAATAAAATTTAAAAAGGATGTTCTAGTTATTGTCAGTCCTTAGTCTTTTATGAACTCTGCACAGCTAAAAGGAGCTGTTGATTGAAAAAGCAGCTTGTTAAGTTGTTCGTTTTTCTGCATTAGGGGCAAATCCTTGCCTTTATGAGAATGGAGGCTGTGATCAGATCTGTGAAAATAATTTTGGAGTCTCCCATTGCATGTGCCACCCAGGATTTGAGAAAGCTGGAGATGGAAGCAGCTGTCAAGCTCTGAATGCTTCCAACACAACAGCAGGTACAGACCCTTGGGGATCCTGCCACACAGCATTGCAAAATAACCACCTGCAAAGGAGGGTTTCTCTGAAAAATATTATTGTCCTGGGGCAGTAGCAAGTTGTCTGATGATTGTTCTTTTTCCCTTGGGTTATTTTATTAGCAGTAAGGGAGTTGGGAGCAGTGCTGATGAGCAGTATGAGCAATGAGTTGCATTCCTTGTCTTTATTATTTATTATTTATTATGTATTATTATGATTTATTATTATTTTATTTTTATTTATTTGATAAAACCTAGCTGTGAGGGGTTTTAGGCCAGAAACAGGCTAGTCTGGGAGGATATTGTGTTTATTTTAAATGGAAATTACCATGATTACTTGAACGTAAACAAATGTCAGACTATCAGAAAGTTCAGTAGATTTTTATTGAGTCTGTGTAACTTTTTTCTTGCTTTTTTCAGGAAGTGTCTCTATGCACAAGGAGGTGGTGCCAGTGCCAACACCAGAGACCTTGCTCCAGAGCACACAAAGCAGTGGGATATTCAAGGATATGGACAATGGGAAAAAGCAGAAAATCAGCATTTTGTTGATGGCTGAACTCATGATATCAGGTAGGGTCTGATGATTGCCTTCCTTCTGTTTACTGAAAGGCTCTACACAGTTTAACAGAAGAGGAGGAAAGAAATCAAAGGCCTTAAAAGAAGTGTCAAGACTGGTGTCATTCATGCTCCTACCCCTCTTAGAAGAAGTTGGGTCTATGCAGTTATTCCAGGCAGGACTGCTTTTTTTGGCTTATTTGTCTCCACATTACTTCACTACATCCAGAAAACTGGATAATATTCACAAGGTCTAGAGAACATAACATTTCTAATTTGCAACACTTGTGAAAAGGCTGTTCCTTTGATTTTATAAGTATATGAAGTTCCTCTGAGCAAAACTGAAGTCAAACCACTGAGTGGTTTTACTACAGTGAATTTACTACATACATTAAACTGTACAGTAGGTTTTGTGAACAATAATCAGAAATACTGATGCTCAATGATACTTCAGCTCCATCTAGACAAGGACAGCAGCCCTGCTGCTTGTACTGCCTTGTTATCATTAACCCTGGAGAGCTAAGTTTCAGACATTGACTGTCCTGGTTTTCTTGTGGATTTTTTTAATACAGTACCTCCTTTGATCTGCCCAAATGCATCTAGTGTTTGTTTGGTGTTTTTTTCCTGTGTGTTGTTTGTGCTGTAGATCAAGATGACTGCACTGCATTAGAATGTGATGTCAACGCACAGTGTGTTTTTCTGGAAGATGGTGCAATGTGCCAGTGTTTGAGTGGATTTACCAGGAAGGGGAAATCATGCTATGGTAATGAAAGACATTAATACAACCTTCTGGAAAACTGCAGACTAGGGGAGAGGAATTAAAATCTATCTTTGTTCACACTGGCAGCAATGCTGGGTGAGCCACAGCTCAGTGACACTGCTTGTCTTGAAGGGGATGATGAGCAGAGAGCATGTGACATGAAATAGCAAATTATCCCATACCTTATTTTCCCCTGAGTCATCAGGGTTAGTCCTATTAATATTAACAAGTAATAATGGGGATAATAGGAATAAAGGCATATGTATTTATTTGTAACAATTGCCTAATTATAAAAGCTCACTCTATAGACATGATATTTGGTGTAGAATTTAGAAGTATGTATTAAGGAATCTCTGAAAGATTGGTATTCCTGATGTGATGTTTTTCTCTAAGTGCTGCTTTTGTTTCTAGCACTAGAAAGAGACTCTAAGAATCAGGCAGCACATTGCCCTGAGCAACCTGTAAGTTTTTGCATACCACGTAAATGGAAGTACTTTGTTCCCTCATAAATGGCAAGACAGGAAGGCATTTGAAACAGAATGATTTGGTGGCTAAGCATCACAACTCACATCAGTCTATATTATTATGGGAATGGGAAAAAAACCCCAAAACCTTTAAGGGGAAATTGGTTTAATTTTATTTTTTTTTCTTACCTTTGTGGTACCTTTCTTTTAAGCTCATGTGTTCTGACTCAAGCAAAGTTTCTCTCTGAGTAGAGTTAAGAATATAAGGCTAATTCTGAACAGGGTAATTCCCTCCAAATGGGATTTTTTTTGAAGCAAGTGGTATTTGTGGAACCTCAAGGTCTCTATAAATAGCTCATTGACTATCTCAGCCTCTGTAGAACATTCCCATCCAGTTTTATATCAAGCAAAGACTACAAAACCCTTCTCTGCCCATGTGCTTCAGTTGCACGAGTGGCAGCAGAGTCTGAGGGAGATGGATGGTGTAGACACTCCCTGTGATGGATTTCCCTGGTGGCTCATGACCCCCGTGTCCCATCTCCCAGATGCTGACGAGTGCGCTCTGCAGACGGACGGCTGCGATCGAAACGTCTCGAGCTGCATCAACACACACGGGGGCTACGTCTGCAAGTGCCTGCAGGGCTACACTGGGGATGGAGTCCACTGCTCTGGTAAACCCTGGTGTGAGAGCTGGGCTGTGTCTGGGAGGATGGGCAAGGATGAATGGTTTGGGTTAACCTGGCATCAAGATGTGAACGAGCTGTTCTGGTTCTTCTTGGAAAATCTGGGATAGCAATAGTGGCTCCTCCAGACTCTTGGCATTTATCATTTCTTCTTCTTCTCATTCTTTCCTTCCTGTTTGAAGTGTGGCAACCTCAGCAACTGATCAATATGCATAGCCTGTAGCTGTCAGTGGATATCTCCTCTCAGTGTTTGCACTCTTTTTAGTAGCTCCAGCAGGAAAAGAGAGGAAGAGTGAAGGGGAGGAGGGAAGTGGAGGTGAAGCAGTAGAGCTTTATTGGAAATCGTTGCCATGAATATAAACGAAAGCAGGTATTGAGTGTGTCATAATGCTCATCAAATAATTCCAGGACTGTTTAATAGGCATGAGGTTCAAGGTGTTGACACTGACAACTTGAGTACATTTAGAGTCTTGTTAATAATCAGACCCACTGATTTTCCCATCCAGATTTAATGCCAGGTCCTTAGTTCATTCCCTACATTTCTTAATTTTTTAAAAAATCAATTTCAGCAGTAAATATGAAGGAAAAGAAAGCTTATTCCCCCTCAGTATTTGACAAGCACATAATTTGTTCAGAGCTTTATAAGACTCTCGTCTTCTCTTGTCCTTTTCTTTTTCCTTTTTCCTTTATAACCTAATTCAAAGCCCATTAAATTTGACCAATTCATATATAGTCTTTTTTGGACTTTGTTTCTTCAACACAGATAAGAATGAATGACAATTTAAGAACAGTATCATTATTATGGGCAGGATGTGGAAAGTATCAGAAGCAGGAGATTTGAGAAAACATTCTGCATTCAATGGTCAAAGATCCAGAGCTCTTGTCTTTGAGAATGTTTGGAAGTGCAGAATGAAGTGACAAGCTCCTCTTGCTGTCCCAGCACCACCTATAATGTCCACAATGATTGTTGTACTTCAGACTTTTATTGAAAAACAATCTATCATCTTCCTGAAGTCTTGAAGTGCAGAATATGATGTGTTTTCACAGCATTTTATAAGTGATGCACTGTTATGATGTTAATCAGAACTAATTTGGTGTTTGACCTGAACAGCAGAAACTGGTTGGTGATTTTGTGCTTCAACTTTGAACACCTGCACATATGCACAGTGTCCAGAAACGTGTCGGTACAGCCAGAGATGGTACAAGATGAGCTCATGTTGTGTTGCTGAAATCACATTTCTTGGAATATTCTGCAACAGTTTTGTTGCTGTATTTTTGCTTTTAAAAATACTCTGAATTTTCTGTGCTGTTTTGAGCCAGATCCTGTTAATTTTACTGTAGGAAAAGTCCCAGTGGCTTTAGCAATAATTTCTCTTGTTGAACTCAGGGAACCTCTTCATAGTAATTCAGAGGCTCACTTCATTTAAGTGTTAATCAAACTGGATAAACCTGTAGGTTTCTAGACCTTTTCCTTCTGTCTAAACTTTAGTTGAGGCTGGACCAGTTGGCTGATGCAGTGGTGGGTAACCTCATATTCCCAAACTGTCTTAATTCACAAATGCCAACTGACAGTACTCCTAATACTCATCCAGGGTGCAAGCTGGGACTAGCAATGCCAGGAGAAGAAATTTAGTAATCTATTCATGTTTTCCATTAAGCCATATTTGCAGAGGGAGGGAAAGTCTCTGGTGTTTTTCCCCAGTGCTGGGAGGCTGCAATGCTGTGATTTAACTGATGCTCTGAGGCATTTAATTCTTCTAACTGCAGACTGTTTGGGTGACAGATATTGATGAGTGCAGGATGGGGTCCCACAGCTGTGGAGAGAACACAACCTGCACTAACACAGAAGGAAACTTCACTTGCTCGTGTGCTTCTGGAAATGGCATCACTTGTGGTGAGTAAAAGTACTGAGAACCAAGAACTGTGGTCTTGTATAAATTGTTAAGCCCAGAAATTAATGAAACCCTGGGTGTTTTGTGTGTCTATTTAGCATTGCTCTAGAAGGCTGTTTTGAGGTGGACTAGGGTGACCAGATCCAAGTTGAGTTTGGAAATACCTACGTTAAGATTCAATGCTATTTTTTTGGAAAAAAAAATGGTGACTTTTTTTTGAACAACCTCTCCTGTAGCCTAAAGTTACTTAAGCTTTCAGTACTTGGAGGAGTACTCAGGAAATGATGATTTTTTAATCATTCATGATTTGGAAGTAATGTAGGTCTCTCAGCTGTAAGTCTGATCCCATGTCTTCATGGTTTTTAGCACACTCTTAGTTCTTTGCCTGAAATTGTCTTTCCAGAATGCACTCACACCTGACTCATCCCTTTCCATTCAGGCTCTTTGCTGTGGCAGTTCTCCTGAAAACTGAATTTAAAAAAAAAAAAAAAAAAAAGTAATTGAAAGTAATATTGCAATAAAAGTGGTTTGAGTTCTGAAACTGATCCCACAAATGTATGAGTGTGATTAAGTGCATTTTTGCTAAGCCACACTGCCAGAGATTTTTTGTCAAGTTGATGCTTTGTCCTGACCTATAGATTTTGCTGTAGCATCAAAGTGAGCATGAAAGTGCTCCTTTTCTGAATGGATGTGTCCACACTGTAGGTCATGCTGTGCAGAGATGTTAGAACTACTTTTAAAACCAGCCTCAGTATATTTGACAGTGTGTGCTACTCAGAGCAGGCTACAGAACCCTTTGAAGAGTTGGTTCAGTAGAGTTCCCTGCTTCCCCAGTGTTACCTGAACCTGAGCTACCTTGAAACAATAAAAAATATGATCTGCAGTCACACACAGATGGAATCACCTGCATGGCAGCAGAGTAAAAATAGTCTGCATTTTAAATTGCACATTAAAACTTCTCAGTCTGGCATCCAAGTGTGTGAAATACAGTCAGCCTTCACCTGCATGTCTGACTCCAGTAGGTCATGCATGGTAATTGGACAAAGTGGGAGATTTTGGACTACCTTCCTATCTTGAAGTTTTGTAAGATCACGTTGCCAGTGCTGCCAGAAGTTTGAGATGTCCTTGTGAACTCCTGTATTTCAGAGTCTCCTGTGTCCCCTACTGTTGTCAGCAATGAATTTTCTACAGTCCCTGCTCAAGCTGATGTTGTAGGATGCCCTCCTTCCTACGAGTCCTATTGCCTGCACGGGGGGGTGTGCAATTATGTTGCTGATCTGCAAGACTATGCCTGCAAGTAAGTACAGAAATGTGCATTGCTGAATGGCATCCGTAGGGCTCAGCTGGGTGCAGATAGTGAAGTGTTTGGCTATAAATGCATCTCTCATGCCAGCAATTAGCATTACACTCTGCTCTTTTCTGCAAGGTGCTCATTCCATTCACAACCATTGCTGTTTGGATTTGTTCCCTAAGCACTCGATTCTTTGCTTTGGCAATGTGACATAAGTTGATAAATGACTTGGTGGCTTTATCAAAGAGGTGCTGCTGTCTCCTGTGTTGTGCTGCCTTATGCCTCCCTCTTGGTCTTGCTGTTCCTGGGATGGAAGGAGACACCTCTGTCTCCTCTCTGACTGGTAGCAGGGAGAAGGCTACTGTCAGTTTGAAGAGTCTTGGTCCCTGCCAGAAAGGGCACAACATGGTGGTTCTCTCAAATAAATGAGATCTCAAAAATGAGACCTCCTTCCTCCTATTGGTATTTTAAATGATTGTTTAGTGTAAATTTTAGAGGCACTGACAACCATTTTTTCACCTGATTGATTTTCACCTCTTGAAACTGAAGAGTCTACAACTGCAGATCATTCAAATTGGGTCACCTTTTTTCTTTTGTTTGTTAGGTGTCAGTGCATAATAACAATCCAAATGTATATATTCTGCAGTTCTGGAAGTGAAAGCCATATAAGAAATAAGGCACAGCTTTGATTTTCTGTGTTCTTGGGGGCCAGGGTTTGTGCTGCAGTCTGACGTTGCTGATTTCTCACTAGATGGCAGCAGCCATTCACGCAGGCTGTAATCTAGTCAACACCAAAACGAAGGGAAAAATGTTACCTAGCAAAAATCACATACTGACTGTGATTTGTTATTTTAATTACTAGAAGCTCTTACACTAGCTAGTGGATCATCTACCTTGTTTGGAATTTATTGTGAACTTGCATTTGAAAAACAGCATTTTTCCTGCCTTGTAGTGTATGTGCATTCTAATTTTTGACAGGGTGAGAGTGATTGTGCCTGATTTAACAACAAATGCTCATACAGCCTTTTCAGGACATTAGGTAAAAGCTGCTGCAGGTCAAATCCTACTTCCTTAGCTCGTTTGACTAGCTCTTTTTACTTGGGTAAAAGTAGACAGATAAGAATTGTGAGAAGGATTTGTCTATGTTACTGAGAGGTTGATATGAATTGAGCAGACTTTCAATTTTTTAATGTTGATTATTTCATTTTTTATGTTTCGCCTTGGACAGAAAAACTAGGCTGAGATTCTTTTTTGATGTATTTCTCACTTTCTAATAATTTTGATTTGAGGCTTTCATACAGTGATAAAATATTTCTGTGTTGAGTGGTAAAAACAAACAAAATCGCCTACAGAAAAAGTTTGTATTTAAATTATATAGATGTTTCTAGCCCATTATGAGGGTTTGGGTTTTTTAAGAATACTTTAATTCATCTTTTATTTTAAAGGATTCAGATTAAGATGTGATTCACTGAACCAAATAACTCAGAAGTAGGACTAAATCCTATGTTGTCCATTTCAGAGAAAGGGAAGCTTGCTACTGGAAACAGCTGAATGGAAAATCTTGGGGAAACACTAATCACACAGCAAGATTTAAGAGAAAATGATGTTTTCTATTCTTTACCCTTTGGAGTCTGGAAATTTGAATCTCTCTGTAGATGATCCAAAAGCTTTGCAGTAGAACGAGCCTTTTACTATTGACTTCTCCAGTTCTGACTCGGCCATTCCTTTAAAATCGTTTTGTCATCACCACTACTAAATTCAACCAGATATTTCCACAGTGATTGCCAATGTTAAATCAATACAGAAGGTGACTGAAGTGATGATCTGTTGGGTTGGTTTTTTTTTTTACCCTTCATGGGTTATAAGTGTTGTCCCTTCACTTTGGCAGCTGTGTGACAGGCTACGTGGGAGAGAGGTGCCAGTTCAGCGACCTGGAGTGGTGGGAGCAGCAGCACAGCGAGCGGGTGAAGATGTGGAACATCGGCATCACTGTGTGCGTGGCAGTGCTGGTGCTGCTGCTGCTGCTGGGGGCCCTGGCTACCTATTGCCACAGGTACTGCTTCCACACACGGGCTGGGAACCTGTGGCACAGGTGTGCTGATGACTTTCACTGAGGGTTTATGACAAAGAACGTGAGCAGCTTGCTCCTCAGCTTGTTATTTACTTCTTCTTGGCTTCTCTTAACAGCCCTATATTTCTGAAACTCTCATGGTAGGTTTGGCTTTTCTCTGCTAGCTATCCCATTAGTTTGGTTTTGCTTCCCTTTCAGTGCAGAGTGGCACCTGGAAATCTCCCTACCACTGGGAAGAGCAGCATACTAACCTTCCAGTAGCAAGATTGCACAGTGATGAACATGAAAGCAGTTTTCCTGGCAGTAGAAATAATGAATTCAGGGATGTGAGCCTAAGGCACATCTGTTGTAAAAGTATTTTATTCCATTATCCCATGGCTGTAATGAATTGTGCAGGTTTGGAATTCTCATGGTGAAAAGAATCCCTACAGTCACTACTTAAGAACCCAGTCTGATGGGAAATTAAATGTCATCGATGTCCCTTGGACATACAGCATTTAATAAGTTAGAACCTTTTGGCCGTGACCTTGGCAGATAACTGTTCTCAGAGGCTCCTGTTTAAATGCATATTTATATTTAAGAGTAAACAAACAAAAAGACAGCAGCCAAATCAAGAATCTCCTGCTGTATGCTGACCTGCTGTACTTGTGCAGGGGTTTTGTTTGTATTTAGGTTAAAATTAGACTCTCTAGGCATAAAAAATTAAGCTACAAAAGAAGTAAACTATGGAAGCTAATATTTTTCCTTCTTATTTCATTATTCCTAATATGCTTAATCCATAAAAGTAGGGAAGCTACCATGGTTCTTAATTTCTATTGATGAATGGTAGAGGACCAGAATTAAATTTAAGTGCTGCCTGGTTTATTCTCATGACATGAGATTCCAAAGCTAATCAGTAGAATGATACATACAGAATAAACATTATAGGTCATCTAAGCTGTCATGAAAAATAGCCAGAATATGGCTGATTTTAAGGTGTTATTAATTCTCTCCCATTCTACTCTTTTGTCATTTCTCCCTGGTTTATCTTTCTTTCTTGCCAAATGCTTTTGATCACTGTAAGTGTTTACCTCAACAACAAGTTTTCAATTACATGCTTGACTGAATTTGTACTGTAGCTATTACTAGCATAACTAGATAAAAATGAAAGCACTGACTTAAAATCCCTATTTAACAGAAGCCTGGAAAACAGTATTTGAGTTGAAATTGCTCTATTGCTTTTTCACCTAATCTACTGTATTTTGAAATGTACTGATTAAGTCTGTAACAGTCCCATTCCTTCCTCTTTAAAATGGAGACACCCATCTCCTGTTAATTGGGAGAAACGAAGCTGGAGATCTACACCTGCCTATTTGAAAAATGGGTGACCAGGAGGTCAAGAATTCCAAAGTATAGTGTTGGTCTGTAGGCTGTAGTCTGCTGAAGAGCATTGTGTTATTCTTCATGCTAGGTTTAAGTAGCCTGACTGTACAGGATGCCAATTTTCCTGTCTTCCTCAGGAAGCAACAACTCTTCTCCAACAAAATCCAAATCACAGATTTCACATCCACAATCCCCCCACCTCAACTGACCAAGGCTATGCAAAAATCATCTGGGGTCAGGACTGAGAAATTCCTGGCCTCTTACCTGTGCTCAGTCAACCAAATTTCCCTGCCTCGTCTTTTGTGCTCAGCCACATAAAGACCTGGTGCCCACCAGGTCTATCTGGCACCTGTTACCCTGCAGGCTGGAAAGTGAGATGTAGAAGTGACCCTCTTGAGTGGGGCATCCCACTGAGGACCATGCCTGTGAGTGAGCTCTGAGCAGTGGATTTCCTAGCTCCTCACTAATGGGGAAGGGTTTTGTCAGCACTGTGAGCTGCACTGCAGAGTGGGTGTACCCAGCTGACCAAACCTGAGCAGCAGCCTTGCCACAGGGTCAGGAAGAGTCAAATTGGACCAATTCACCTTAGTTTTCAGCATTCTCCTCAGTGGATTTACCCTTAAGTCTGACATGTAATTGATTTTTTTATTAGCAGTCTCAGTATTGTTTGGAGACTTTTTTTTTTAGTTAATGTTTGAATATACAGGAACATGTTGCAGATCTGGGGAGAAAATCCATGGTGGAGATGGATATTTTCTAGCAAAAAGCAAATTTTATTTGCCTTGTATTTTCACTATGGGAACATCATATGTTAATTGTAGTAGATACACTTTCCCAGTTTGTATATGAATGTGATGCAGAAGTAAAGGACAATTTATTATTATTTTTTTAATACATGTCTATTATATTTCTTTAAAAAATAGATTTAGTAAAAGATGTTATATTGAGGCTTCTGGAATTTGAAGAGCATGACATTAATTTTGTTATTTGATGTCTAGAAGGAGAAAAAAACTGTAAATATGTGCTGATTTGGATGACAAGCAGTTTAAATGAGCTCTTTTTTTCTTATGATCATGTTTTCCACTTTGGGGTCTATATGGTCTTTTAATGCTGCCTTATAAGTGATTGTTGTGTAACAGCAAAAATACCATTTTTTGTACATATGGAACTAGCCACTTAGAGCTGATTATTTGTATCCTTTCCCAGCTCCAGGTTGTACTCTTGGCTTTTTTTCCCTTTAACTAATCCTGTTGGTCATACTATTTTTTCTGGAAATGTCTTAGTTCCAAGCTTTTTGAGGCTTTATTTGCTTATTTTTTAAATTTTTTTTTCATAAATGATAATGCAGATGGGACTTCCATAACTGTAACTATCACCAGTGATCAAAAACACACTCAGGTTTTTATTTCTGAGCTTCGTCCACAAAAGCTGTGCCTTGTATTGGCTGAAAACTTGATCTTTTAAAGAGGAATGTATTACAAATAGGAAAATGTAAGAAAAAGGACAAGAATATGAGCCCTATTGTTGTTTCTAATGAATTACCCTTTACAGAAGACACATTAGAACAAACCCTTTCTCACTTCTTACTGCTGTTTCTGCTTTAACTGTCTGACAGTAATAGACCCTTCCAAACCAATGAAAGGAAACAAAACACCTCCCTGCTGTAAATACCCACGGACTAATGTGTGAAAGGAAGCAGCATCTGTTCCTCTCAAAGCAAAGTAATTTGTTTCAGCTTTTGTTCTTGTTGCAGAAGTCAAAACTGGTATAAGAAGAATCTCTACGCGGAAGCGATAAGAGAGGCCGGCAGCTCTGCTGACAACCAGAACGTGACACCTACTGGCAACAAGCCTGGGGTAACTGCATGAATGTGGAGTGGAGAGGGAAGCAGGAAGGATCAAAGAGTGTTAGGGATCCACTTGAGATTATCCATCAAATAATTCACATCTTAAATGTATTAAATAACTGCTGGAGTCATCAAGTGCTTTGCTGTGAACCCCAGTTCATCTTACCTCATTGTTATCCCTCCAAGTTCACAGCTGCCTGGGTGTATTGCAGCCATTAGCCAGTGTTATTGTTAGCTTTGAATGCAACAGTTGGGGAACTGTGTTCTAAATTAAGGAAATGGCAATGTGATGACATGGCATATCACAGAGTTATTTTCACAGGAAAGTATGCCCTCCATGAAAAAAAAAAGCTTCTGGGAAGCCAAGCGCTGTGTGTGCTACATGAGATGTTGAACTTTATTTTGGGGGTTGATAAAATTAAATGTCTTTGTATTAGAGGCTGCTGCCGTGTGAAGAAAAACAACCAGGATGCTATTGAGTAGTTTGGGAGGGCATATAAAATACCATTTTTGTACTGATGTAGATAGAAGTGCCATCATGTTGTGCTGCCCTATTTCTGTAAGGCTGCATCAGAGAATTTGGCCTCATAAGATCTGATCTAAGGACCTGATTCACAATGGCATTAAAATGACATTACACTGCTGGGTAATTGCAATTGAAACTTGAATCTGGTGAGAGTGACATAAGTATCATGTGTGGCTAGTTAAGTGCCCAGTCAGACACTCCTTTCTCAGAGTGGTGTGACATCCTGAGAGCTTCTCTGCACACACATATCATTCAGTTCTGAACAAGCTGCTGCCCAGGTAGCATCACATTAGCTCAGCAGCACACACTCTTCAAAACAAGCACAGTGGAAAAGGCTACTGGAAGAGTTTATATTTGTAGGGGATTGGCAATAAGCTCTAGTGAAGTGCATGCATTTTTTTACCTGGGTAGCTGGGCACATGTTTTTCTAGCACAGGTATTGCTGCAAGGTTTTATAAAGCCTTCCAAACCCAGCTAGAGATGGAAAGGCACAAGAACTGTGTGTGTAGTAGTCATGGTCACAAAATAATTTGACTTGAAATAGCCTGAAGTTTGACTCTCTTCCAAATCTTTGAGTCTGGAAAGAGATGAATTTGTTCTCCTTGGGAGTCTCTTGGATTGACTTGACCCTTGAGTACTGGATTGACTTGACCCTGGTTACAACACACTGTTCTTTAGCTGATCAGCTGCACGCTCTTGTATGGAAGAACACTTTGTTCCAGGTTACTGGGCAGTGGTGCCATCATTTGTTCACAGCAGAGACAGAAGCCAGAGCTTGCAAAATATCTGAGGCTGGAAAATCAGAAACATTTGTTGGGACAGAGCAGCTCATTGCCTGAGAGCAGTGCTCTAGGAAGCCTGCAGCCCATCAGCTCTGTCCCCACCTGCTGTTGTCCCCACAGTTTATGCTAGTGCACAATGACATTTTTGCTGAACACAGGGAGTATTTAGCTAAGCAATGGACTGAATCAACAAAACCAAGTCCAACCTCCTCATCTATTCCATGCTTATGTTACATTTCCTCATGCACTTTTGCACTGGGAGACATCAAATACATTACTCACGTAATTTATTGCAAATGGCTCGTTGCTGGCTGGTCAAGGAAATCACTGACCCTTTGCTAATTATTGCTGCTCACACACTAATGGATTCCTGTGATTTCATGCATGAGATTTTTTCCTCTGTGCTGATGTAGCCACTGAGTGTTAAGTTCACTGGTGTTTAATAAGTACATGCACTGAGGTTAGAAACTAGAGCTGCCAAAAAGCAGCAGAAAATTGTCCATTTCTACTTAGAACGGATTATTGGGGAGCTTAATGTAAAAAAAAAAATAAAAAAAGAGAATATGCTGCATTGGGGAGTGAAAACTCTATAGCTCCTCAACTCTTAAGGTACTGGGGAGGTTTATGGGTGCTGTTAATTCACACAACATTAATAATCCTAATGAACTGCTTCATATGGGGACTGGATGATATCTATGTGGTAACTAGAAAGAGCTCATGAAACTCCTTTTGTAGCCCCCAGTGCTATTGCTGATTTGTGAGGGTGGGAAGAGGGAGTGCAAAGACTTTCTTGTTCTTGCCCATCTATGTTCATGAAGAGAAACCCAAGGTTTTACACCTACCAAATGCTAGTTATCATGATACCTATAAGTTTTCCAAATGTCATTCACTTTTGCCTTTACTCCTGCTACATTTAGCTGAGGATATGTCTGAATATCTTTTTTTTCCCATTCAAGTTAGGTTTGTCCTAGGGATCTGTAAGCCTCAGTAAACTAAAGCTATTTTGAGACTTTTCATCCAGCAGTTGTGTTGCTTTGCACACTCAAAGATATTTTGCAGGATTGTGTGTGGCTGAATCTTCTCATGGGGTCTGTCACATGTGGGTTAACAGCTGTAAAGCTACAGATTTTATGTAAATTAACTGATTCTCAAAGAGTCACACCTGCTACATCCTTGATCTAGCCACATGAAGCCACCAATTATCCATCTGGACCACTGAATCTGTCAGTCCTTCTGTTGGAACATCTTATTTACAGACATTTTCTCTTCTTTCCTGCCTCTGCTCTTTAATTATCCCCCTTTTACTGAGTACCCTCTTTCTCCTGTGTCTGTCAGGGTTTCCTGCAGTCTGTTTGCAGGTCTCTAATACTTTACAAGTGGCCCTCAGTACCAGAGAGAAAGTTGATTTTCATGAGCTTCTTTTCATGCATCTGGAAAGGTTGATTTGCAAAGAAAGAAAAGTCTTTGCCAGATTGGGACTGCACACTTCCCAAATAAAGACCAGGACTGTCAGCAACTCAAAGGTTTAATTATCTGAGGGGAAGGGTCATCCCAGAAGCCAGGATGACCTTTTTCCACCCCTGCTGTGGTTGGAGTGTATGGCCCTTCTAGTTTTTCTCTTGGGTTTCAAAAATCCAATTCATTTAATATTAATTTAGGCTCTGTTTTGTGTGTGTTGTGTTTTTGCAGTTTGTGGTTGTTAAGGAGTGTAGCACTTCTCTGGAGACTAAAGCAGTTGATCTCATTGAGTGTGAGACAGCAGATCCTCATCCTGCCTGTCCTTCAGAGCATGGTGAGTAGGATTTCCTTCCTTATTAGATCTCTCCTCACCCTTGTACCAGCAGAAGCAGTGGCTTATAGAGGAGACCCAGAAATAAAAATGATGTATCTGGCCTGTTTAAAGCTGCTGTGCACAGCAAAAACATGTTTGTATTGCTCTGAAGAGACCATTTAGTACTTTACTTTGCAGTTTCTTCATGAGAAATTACACTACAATGGTGCTTTCACAGTCCTGAGAAGCCAGGTGCTTCTTGTGAGAGTAATAATATCATACTTCTGCATTTCTATAGAACTTCAGAGTTGTTTCATCTCAAGGGACAATGGAGAATGTATATCCATGGGATGATACACTTGGAGAGTCCTCATCCATTCAGGCAGGGTAACTGAAATGCTGTGAGCAGTCCAGGTCTCCTCAGAAACCTTTTGTCTTGAAGCAGCTCTGCTTTTTTTTGGTGTTAAACAAGGAGTTTGACTGCTTAGGGTGTGTTTGGTGCTTAAACAAAGATGAGATGAATTAAGATGTGCTTCCCATCCCTGATGCAAAGGCAGCACAGAAGCACCAGCAGTCTCCTATGGATCACAGCTCAGCAGCTGCACCACACTGAGTTCTAAAAATGCTGCCTTATAGGTGGCAACTGAACCTCCTAATTGCTCAGGTGGTGAGAACTGGAGAAAAACTTGGTATCATTGACCATTTGTCTTATTTTATACCTCCTAACTACAGAAGTTAACTAGAGGACCCAGTTTGCTTCAGTCATATAGAAATATGCCAGGAGAAATGCTGGAGGATCCTGGAATGGGCAGGCATCTCACAAGGCTTTCAAAATTGCCTATCCTGTCCTCAGACATATATCAGCAAGTCACTTTATCCATCAGTAGAAAATATGCCTCACATTTACTTGATTGGGCTAATATTGTGAACATGTGTAGAACTGAATTGTCCAGTGAAGGACGCCTGATGTTTCCCATTAGGAGGCTCTGTTTTCATTTACAGCTTTATCAGATCCAGCTATTGGAACAGAAATTTCTCATGACAGGTGTCTGATTGGTTTCTTTTTTTTCCTAGTTGAATATTTTAGCAGAAGTGGATCAACCATTTTAGGCAACAAGACTGGAAAATAATCTGATGTCTGCTTTAATATGCTCAAATTCTTATACCGTGCAAATAAATAATTCTAAGATCTTTTGACTTTAGAATAGGGGCTTTAATTTTGCCAGACAGGTATTCTTCCTGTCATGGGCATGCTTGTTCTGTTCTTACAGATTGAAACAGAAAACCATGAAATGTGCCCAGGACAAAACATTTCCTAAAATCTGAAGCAAGTTCTTAACTTGACCTTTCATTTTGTTTTTGTTCTCTTGACATGAGTTGATATTGTAATTTTCTGAACCTGATTCTATGCTTCCTTTCATAGCTTTCCTTTCTTGAAGCTGCCATAACTTGCTTTTCACTTAGTTGTTGTGAAGCTTCTGAAATGGCTTTCAGTAATACATATCCATTTTCTCCAGTGGAAGAACAGCCTGTCACACACTACAGAGGAGAAAAGTCTTTTGCAGAAGAGAAGAAAGAAGAAGGCTGTCAACCAGAGGTTCCTGTTGGTGAAAAATCACATCAGCCCATGGGAACAGTGCAGGGTCCTCTTCAGGCTCCCTGGAATATCCACCCCAAGCCTTTGCTGGAAAGGGAGCTTGCCCCAGCCAGCCTGCTGATGCAGCCAGACTAGAAGCAGCCTGGATTTGAGTGGGAAAAGAAAGATGAAGTCAGTAGAGAATGGGAACTCATGAAACACTAAAGCAACCCTCATTTCTTCATTAAAATCTGCTTTAGAAAAAAAAACCAACCCAACCAACAAAAACACAAATCAAGCCAGAAGTCCTTACCACTCCTTCCCTGTCATCTCTGCTTGGAAGAATGACTGTGAGCAACCTATTAGCAATGAGTGCTCTAGAAGGATCACTTTAAGGGTGGCTGCTGCTAACTTCATTAACTGCCTGCTGAAAGGACACTGAGGGGAAAACAGATCAGTTGGTGATTTGTCTGAGATAAGTATTTTCTAGTGGAGTTTGTTGCAAGTAAGTGATTTTACACATACATGGGAGTCCAGAAACTGCCTAGAAAATGGGTCAGGACAACTGCAGAGAAACTGGAATGGAAGATGATGCAGAAAATAAGTTAAAAATGAATCTTTTTATTAAACTATTGTTCATGGACACTTTAAGCCTCTGCACAGCACTGCTGTCAGGCCAGTTCATGTTCTTGGACTTCAGCAGAAATATTCTTGTATCTGCTACTGTAAGTGAGCACCAGCTGGATCTTGCATTTCTCAGGTTTGGTGGGCTAGAGGATTGTTTGTGAGCATATGGTATTATGATGATCACATCTCCAAAGTGAGAGGTAACTTTTGAGGGGGAAGGTGATTCTTCCATTAAATTTCCCAGTCTACACTGGATTGTTTCTGGGCTGAGCCTGCTTTCAGCCCCTCAAGGAAGCATGTTCTGGAGCTGTTCTTGCTTCACAGAAGCATGTCTGGCAACAAAACCTGGTCCATTCTGTATGACTATGTGGGAAAAGAAGTCCAGCTGGTTTTTACTCCAAAAGAACAGGAAGAGTGGGGACAAGCAAACAAAAAACCACCTCAGTTTGGACTGACTTCCACATATCTGATTTGTGCTGCCTGATAAAATCCAGGGGAACAACTGGAAAACACCACCTTTTTTTCTTGTAACTGGCTTTCTAACAGCTACTGTTCCCTTCCATTTATGTACTACAAACTAACTCACTTGTAAAGCTCTGGTGTATACAGAGTTGTAGCTTAGTTGTTTACCATATCAAGTGATTTTCACCTCTGGTCTTGACTTCCTAATGCTATTTTCAGAACATTTGGGAAGATACCTGGAATGCAGCTAGATTACTACTAATATTTTCATTGGAGGGGATCTTTCCATCCTCTCTCTTTGAAGACTACTACTGTAACTATCAGACACCTTCTTTAAACTCTGCTACATTGCCCACCACTAGCTGGATAATAGTGGCAAATGTTATGAATTTGTGTGTTTAACATTCTGCTTTTTGAGGAGTTTAGAACCCTGACAGGAAGGTTTGGGATGTTGTCATTTAGTTACCAGCTCTGTATAGGCCAGTGATGGGAAAGGGTATTGAAAGACTCAACCTCTTCTCCAAAAGAGTAACACACTTTAGTGACTTTGTGGAGTCAGTTCTGACTTTTGTTGATCTAAACACTGAGCCCAAGTTGTCTGAATTACAAAACACATAATGCTCTGTTGTATGGAGAGTTGTCACTTAACTCGTTTATCTTCTCAAGTGATTTTTGCTGGTGGTTTTGAATTGTGGAGTCTGTTTTCTAATCACATCAGTTCTGAACTCAGGACAGTCTTGGGAACTAGTCACAATGAGGACATCTGCTGTGTGAACAGCAACAAGGGTATTTCCATGGAAAGAGAAGTAGTTGAGCAGAGTTGGCATGTTCAGGAGAGGGCAGCCACTGGGTGGAACCATTAGTATTTGGTAGATTTGAAGTGCAGTTAGTTTTCATTAACACTGTTAAAAGCAATGGATTCCCTGGTTTTTCACAGCTCATCACTGGTCTTGTGTATTTGGATGGGAAGAGAGTCCAGCTGTAAAGGCTCTGATCAGTGAAGTATTTTATTTCCATCAGAGCTAGATGACAAAAAGACTGATCCCTGCACTTTGAAATACGTTTGTGTACTTAAAATGTTGTGTTGAATGACAGCCATCATTTAGTTGGCATTTTCCCCCATCAAAGGAAATAAAGATTTGTAACTCTGAATCTCATCTACACAAAAGTCTTTGGGACTCCTTACAAATTAGATTCTTATCCTACCCTGTGTTTTGTTTACTTGGCTTTCCTTCAGTCTAAGGAGATAATTTAAAAATTGATAGTGTTCTTTACAGAATAAGATAACAAAATCAAGCTGACCTGTTTTTGTGATGAGGGTGTTCTGAGTTTTACATGTTTCCTAAACTCAGCTCTAAACTCAAAATAATAAAGTAAGTCTAAAACCTTAGAATATTTCATCGCAAATATAATATATTTGGTTTATTTGTATGTTTATAAAGCTATGGATTTATAAAATAAATAAAAAACCCCAAACCCTGTTGTCATTCTTGTTTTAAGAGAATGCTAAATTCTGGTTTCAGTTAACCCTTGTCATGTTTGTTGATAGCTCCACTGGTTTCACACAGGCACAGTGTGTGATGTCTTGGTGCAACATATGCAGATATCACGGGGGTTTTGTTTACCACTCAGAGAATCTATACTAATGAGGATTATCTCCTGCAGCTCACCAGTAGAGCCCAGCTTGAATATGGTAAGTTTGTATTTATTTTCTAGCTATACATTCCCATAGAAGCCATATGCTCCCTTTTGTGCATATTTAAATGACTGTTATGAATGCTTCTATTTGTTTGTCTAAAAGTATTATTTATGGCTTCACAGTGTGTGTTCAAACTGGTCTCCAAGATGTTATTCTCAGGCTTCACAGGCAGATGAGTTGAAGTCACATGATTGAATCCTGGAGGTTCCTCAAGTTTTTTTGGCTAAAATTTTCTCAGGTATGCAAAAAAAACCCACCAAAAAGTTATTATTTGATTTTCTGGGTTGTAGATAATGTAGTATTGACCTCAAATCCTACTGGTATACTCTCTGACTTTTAAAAATGCAATGAACATGTGTTATTTTAAGCTGTAAAAGTGGAAATGGGAAGAAAAAGCTTGACAAGTCCGAAGTGAGAAAACTATTACAGCAAGGGAGAAAATGAGTTTGTTTAGTTTAGTAAATCCTGACTTTATTGAAAATGGCATTTCAATTCTCTAAAGCCATATTTTCATCTTAAACAGGTGAGGAATGATTCGTGCTCATTCATAATGGACACAGGTCATGCAGTGGTTCCTACTCACAGGAATGCATGACACATCTCATTTTAAGTTTCTTTTGCAGTCACTTGCAGCTTTGCAGAAGTTTATCTGTTCAGGCAAAATTTTTCCATCCTGGTAATCTTTTGGGGATGAAAAAAATATATTTTTTTTAAATATAGGGAAAGAGTGAAAAATATAGAATGGGATTAGGGGAGGCCTCATCCTCGTTAACATATATTGTGGTTTTGTCTTATTGGGAGTTGTTTTATCTGCTGTTATTTCAGAGTGATGCCTACTCTGTTCCCTTAGTCTTCACGACACACTTGGTGTTATTGCTTTGCTCCCTGATAACTTGCCATCTTTATCTCTCTGCATGTGGAAAGGAAAGATGTTAGTGGCATTAGAAGCCTCCCCCAGAGCCCCAGGAATGCACCCCAAACACAATCTGCAAGGTGATAGCCTAAGTTGGCTCATGTTCCTCTGATCTTTTATTGAGACTGCTGTTTAGTGCCAGTTTTGATGTGGACCAGGAACAGCCAACTTTGTGAAGACCATTCATCATGGGATTAACTTTCAAGCACTCCTCAGGACTGAGGTAGACTAGATTGAGACCAGTGAAAAACCTCAATCCCTTCCAAACAGCTTTAGGGGCTCTCAATATACTTTGGAATATGACTTTGGAAACCTGACTTTTGAGGCAACTGCTGCAATAATCACCTGTGAAAGTGCAAAAGACCAAAGTATTGGGACCTTGGCACTACTGTGCCTTCCTCCTCAAGCACAGATGTTAAAACCACAACATCTGATCTCCCTGCCTACTTTCTGGTAATGGTTCTGACTCTTTCATTCTATTAGATGTAAGCAGAAGCTGAACCAAAGCCTAGAAGGAATTTCACAGATCAGGACCCTGCAGTCTCTCACCTGCCTTTTTTCCCAGGTAAGAAGTTTGGATGTGTCACCAAGATTAATTTTAACAATCTATGAGCCCTAGACCCTTGGTTTTGCTCCTATCCACTGCTGCATGACACTGTTACCTTTCCAAGCATCCAGCTTTCTACCACATGCCTTCCAGGAGCTTCAGTTCCCAGCCTTGTCTGTGTTACCCTTTGTCTGGGCCCATCAGTGTGACCCTCACTCTCCATTCATTACAGGTTATGGGATCCTGTCTACCAGACAGTTTTCTGTCCCCATAATAATATTGTCCTTACCCATGTGGCCTTCAGCCAAACCAATTTGGAATGGTTTTAAAAATAATTAAAAGATACCATGTAAGTGAATTTCTCACTTTTATGTGAGCAGCTACTGGAAACAAATCAGCTTGAGTCCTGGTCCATTAATATGTCCCCTAGGTAATAATATGATGCAAACAATGAAAAGAATACTTAATAATTTCTAAAAGAACTAGTTACTTATGCCCATATAAAAGCAGAGAGTTATTTAAAAAAAAAAAGAGTTTTAATAACTTTGTAGCTTCATGATGCAGCAATTTTTTGTGCAGCTCTGGGCTTTTTATTGATGAAAGCCAACAAGTTTTATGTGCTGTATCCAGTCTACAGAACAGTGTGCACATTTTAATGAACATGATCTTTGTTAATATTGATTGTGCAAAGCCATACATTTGAGTGTGATGTAATAAACTGAGAGAAACCACAGTTGATATTTCATTAGTCTATTAAAATTAGTCATAATCTAAGAGCAGTGGAAGTATGTTACATATAAATGTATTCTTTTTTTTCACTCAAGAAAGCAACAGAAATATTTAGACTAAGATTTTAATGGCCATTTTGCTGTTTACTTCTTGCTTGCAAAAGAAAGTTGGGCCCATTTCTGTGCAGCCTTTGTGCAAAGTGTGTGTGCCTGTAAATAGTAATTGAAGAAGAAATATGTCACTTAAATGTCTCTTGAAAAGTAACCATTTTAAAACGAAATCGATAGACTAAACACAGCCAGATGCTGAACATCTCAGTGGAGACCAAAATCACTATAATGTGGGGAGATTCAAGGATCCCTACAGTATTTTTATGCAATAATAATAGAGTTCAAACTTATTTCCGTTGACCTTAGTGTTGCTCATTAAAGGTTTTAGCAGCGACCTGGGTACAGTCACAGTCAAGCAAGGTGTTTGGAATTAAAATATAGATAAAAGGAAAAAGGTTAATCCAGGTCAAGGGAACAGACCAAAACTGGAATTGCATAAGATTATAGTATCTTTCCTCATTTCTCCAGTGGTCAACATCAGTTAGTTTTAAGTAACACTCTTCACTGCAAAATCTCCTAAATGAGAGCCTGAGCATGGTATTAACTGTTCATTTCTTGGCTTTGTCTCTATCCTTAATCACTACACAAGTGATTTCTGACCTCTAAGAGAGTTTTATTTGCCTACACACAGAAATAAGGTAAATATCACCTCCAGGAGACTGAGGTATATAACAGGCACCCCCTAGCTATATATTATATCTTATAATCTCAATACTACTTTTCTCCTTCCTTATAGCTAATAATCTCTATTAATTGTAGGAGGTACCTTAAAACACACTATGAGCCCTTGAACAGTTTGCAAACCATGACCCCAGAGCTGGACACTACCAAATGCTGAGGCAGTTGGATCTGTATCTGATCTACCTTTAGGCTGGAAGTAATAATAAACCAAACCTAAAGTCTTCATCCAGACTTTAGTTCCCTACTCTTCTGCATCCCATATAGCATTCCTTCAAAATGCAAATTCAGGTCTTTGTCGGTGAAGATGCTGCTGCTTTAGAGTGATAGTGAGCAATCAGGAGCTATTGTTTCTGTTCCTCACTCCACTGCTCACGGGGTGGCATCAGGCAAAAAACTCAGCAGGTCCTTGCAAGCTTTGTCCTCAAAGATAAAATGAGATGGAAGGAGAGAGAGAAGAACACAAGAATTCTTACCTATGTTCTAATAGATTTCAATATGGTGTGTTTTAATCTTTACAAGAAATTCCCATGGAAGGGTATATTCTTATTAACAAAGCCAACATTAGAATGGATGGATTTGGAATCAAGCTGATTGAGATGTAATCACTCCAGAGGCAGATTAAGACAGATTAAATAGATGCAGTTTTAGCACAGCTGTTAGTATTGACTCATTTCACACCAGATCTGAATCTAAACCCATTCTCCCATTTCTATATGCAATGAGTGGATATTGTACACCCCAACTCCCTCAATATTTTATTTTTGAGTGATGTTAACTCATTTTTTTGTGGTAAAGATGCCATTTGTCTAGACCCTGTTTGCCATAGAGTCCAACTTAAATCCTAAACCAGTTAAACTGTGCTAACCTTTTGTGCAGAGGTGAATCCAGCCTCTGTTTATATGTGTAATGATAAGCAGATCCAGATCTAAGATTTTAGAACTGCTCTACAGAACAGCAGCACTGAAGCTCTGCATCAGGAGGCTTCAATAAGCAAAAACCCAGGTATGTTTGCCTCAGTGTATATTTTAGGATGAAGAGAGCATTAGAAGCATTCACTGTATGGGTGCAAGGTCTTCTGATCTCCACTAACACCAGGCATGCCGTGTGAAGTCTGGTTCAAGAGTCCTTTCAATTACAGATTGCAGCCAACCATGAGAATGGGCAGAATACCACCCAGCTTGCTCTGAGGAAAGGAGGGAAGGGTGGCTGGGTTCTTTAAACAGTTAGACCTAACAAATGACTCGTTTTTTGAAGTCTTAGGAAAGAATGTGTGCTAGAGTGCACTAATACTGGCAAACAACAGAGGAGAAAGGGATACAGCCAAAAGTTGGCAGATCTTCCCTTGGAATGCAAAAGGGGGGAGGGGGGGGAAAGAAGCCAAGAATAAAAAGGCTAGGTGTTATTCTTTCCACATGTGTTTATAGAAAAGGGATAGATTTCACATTTCACCTTTTTCCAGTTTAATGTGTATTTTTTCTTCTGGTTTGGTTTTTGCTACTTTTATTCACCAGCCATTGTTCTCTTATAGGTCACTCAGCCTTACATTTAGATGGCTTTGTAATCCAGGTAACGTGCCTCTGCTTCCCATCTGCAAAATCAGAGGGCCATATTTAGTACACTATGAAGCATTTACATGTATCCTGCATGCTGGGCATAGATAACAATCATCCACAGTCTGCTTCTTCAAAAGCACAGGAGCCAAACAAACGTCCAGAAGGATGGGAAGCATCTTAAAGGCCAATAGCTGACAGGTTTAAAATCTCCTCATTATAAAAATAAGAATGGAATAGGGAGCTTATTTATTCTATAAATGGCCTAGAAGAGGGAAAGGGAATGAAGAAGCAGTGGTTAAAAGCAATGGTTCATCAGATTAGGCCTTCCTGAAGACAAATCTAGATTGTCTCTCATGTCATAAACTAATGTAAACTCTTCTTTATAGTCCTTCTATTGTTTCCATGTGTGAAGCTACCATTTCTGCTGCAGTGTTTGGAGGTTCTTTTCTGTGCATGTTTGTGTATTTCTGTCCTTACATTAGCACATAGTGAATTCGTTTAAGGATTTGATAGAACAATGTATGTTATTATAGTAGTGGACAATCCAAGAAATATCACAAAGCTGAAGGTAGTGATCAGAGAACTGGACACTTTCCAAGGGTACAAAGTCTCACTCTTGCCCCAGCCAGTGGAGGAATGTGGTCTGTGCTGGTTCAGTGGGTTCAGTTCAGTGGCTGTGGGGTGTAGGCAGTGATTGAGACACTCTGCAACCTGCATTCATGCTGGATTGTGCTTTACTCATATGCCCATGGTTGCACTCAAGCTAATAGAGAATGTAGATCAAATATCCAATTCCTTTTGTTGGTTACTTACCTGAACTCTTTCTGCTTGCCACATACTGTCTATCTTACTGGTTGACACACAGATTTATGTACAAAGATCATTTGTCTTCTTCACCACCATGGCTAAGAAGCAATATAAACCAACACTTTCTCAGATAAAAACTTCAGATATTCCCAGAAATATTAATTTAACATTTTCTGACTTATCAGGTGAAAGGGACACTGCAGTGAATTTCCTATGTTGGATGAAAGTGGCATCCATCTGCTGGTACTCAGAGCTGTAGGATACATTTTGTCTTTAAAACTCTCAGAAGTAAATGTAATTGTGAGTATAAGATTTGTCTTGGCTGCTGGATAGAGAAGTGATAGCCAGTTTGAAGTAGCATCTCCCTCTTATTGAACATGTATAGTCAGTGTTGCAAACCCTGAGAGACCAGGTAAATGTGTGCAAGATTTCCAGTCACAGCTTTGTGTCCTGCAGGGTATGTTCAGCTTATTTTTTTTTTTTCCTTCAGGACTTTCTGAAAAGTTTAGGTTTTGGGTTTTTTTTCCTGCAGAACATTGCAAATCACAAGGGCTTGGCTAAGCTTCAGAGAAGAGTCATGTGAATGTGTAGGCTCATGGCTGAGAGGAACCTGTCAAGTCTCCCTTTAAGAATCTGGTGAATGCCACTGGAGACCCTGGGTTTGTAGAACTCTCAGACTGGTTTTAGATTTTAAGAGTGTCTGCATTCGTTAAACTTCCTTTCTGTATGTTGAAACTCCATTTATTTTCTTAAGAAAGGTTTTGGGGGGGGTCTAATTTTCAATCAAATTTGTAACTAAGGACATGCTTCAATTCTAGAAATAGAGAAAAACCTCAAAAAATATTGAAATGAATGAGAGAATGGTAGATATGAACACTCACACCCCCATCTGAAAATCCATTTATATACTAGCAAAGCTGATCAATGGAAAATTGTTAAGTGTTGCATTCAAACTGTCCAACATTAATTCAGCCACTTTGTTTATGTGCATTACATTCATTTGGGGTTTGTTTTTTTGCTCCTATGGATTTTTACTTAGCACAAAGCAATTTAGAATAGATTTATACACCAAAAAGTTATTTTGGTGCTCAATCTTAATTGTATTATACCAGAAAAATCCCTACCGTGGTTTTAGAGAAAGGAAGCATTAAATTAATTTAAACAATCTTAGAAAGTATTAAATCATTTTCAGATAGAGCTTGGATTTGGAAACTGAATTCAAACATCTCTGCTTCACGACTGACACGGCTGAGTAAACTATTAGCAGTGGTGTTCTGGGGTGTCTTTGTCCTGCTTTGCTGCTGCTGTTCAGGTTGCTCCATCAGGAAGCCTCAAAAAGTGGAATTGTCCTCAAGACATCACCAAACTCCAAACCTGGATGCCTGTTGAGCTCAGCTTTCAGCAGGGGCAATGAGACTTTTGTCAAAGCTGTTTGCATCTGAGTTGCAGAAGTTGCAGGCAATGAATTTAGGGAAGGATGGAGTTCCAGCTTGAACTGTGAATTTCCTGACTTCTTATTAAAACCAGATGCTTGGTGCTGTTATAACATCGAGTTTTATGGGAGAATACAGCACTATTTTATTTCATAAATGTGTGCTTTACAACAAACCTAATGGGAATTGTAAAGTAGTACCTGACAATATCAATGTTTAAATGTCCCAGTGTATCATATTAAAACAATAGCAATTCTTTGCTCATGATACAGCTGAGGTGCAAATCCATACGCTGATATCCTCTGTAAAATGTGTCAGATGGAAGAGAGAAACACAGTCTCTCAGGACAATATTTCAGGGCCAAATGCAGTCTCTATGGAATGTCTTTACAGATTGATTTCTCAAGGCTATGAAAAATAAATGTAAACATTCTTGCAAAAGTCTGTAAGCATTTATGGCTTTGCATTATGTATAAGTTCTGTCCATTTATGGCAGAAAGAAGCACCACAGTGTGTCATACAGACTTTTGTATATTACATGCTAAATGTTGCATCAGTGTGTCAATGGGATTTTGAAGAAAATCTTGTCTAGCTCCATGTTTACTTTCTTAGAAAGAATTAATTGCACATCCATATCCCTCTCCACTTTTTTTTTTCTCCACTTTTTCTTTATTCATTTTTATTCTCACTGCTCTGGGAAGATACCCAGCCATGTAGCAAGAAAAGCAAAAGCACTGAGAGATGCAATCCCAGCCAGTGAGTGATGGAGCCAACCTGGCAGCTGTTCCCCCTGCCTGACCAACCTGTTTGTGCCAGTGTCAGACCCAGTGCCTCAGTTAAGAAATGAGGCTTTGCTTGTGCCAAGGCTGCTTGAGCTTAGAGCCTCGAATTTTCACCCTCTCTTGCATTTTATAGCAGATTAAACTATTGCCTCTGGGGTAAAGCAAAGGCTGGGCCTGCTCTAAAAACAGGGGTCAGAGTGCTAAGAGGTGTGATTTGTGACTCAAACAGCTGTGCTGGCAAAAATTCCTCATGTGACTGCACAGACACATGTTAAACTCCTCTTGAATCGGGCTGTCAGTGAGGAGTGGTGCAAACCTGCCTGTCTACAGCCACCTTTATTCTTTGCTCTCTTGCAGGAGCTGCTCCCTCTGCTTTCATGGATGTTTCTCCAAACCCAGTATGAACACGAGGATATGAAGGCAGCTTTCAAACTCACAAGCAAGGTACAGTGTAAGCAGCAGATTTAAGAGCTAGAGTGTTTACTCTAAAATATTAGGGGAGGAGAACTGACACAAAGCATCAGACACCATTTTCTTTAGGCATGAAAGTCAGGACAAAACACCACCATGAAATGAGTCAAACCATTGCAGTTGTTCACCTGTAAAGCTCAATTCCTAAACTGGACATGATGTTTTTGTTCCATTTCACAGCTATTATGGCTGGAATGGGTTGGTGACTTCAACCTGTCTCCTCATTTCTGTGCCAGGGAGTCTGTATTTCCATGGGGAGTGCAAATGAAGGCATTATATGGATGAAAGTCTGGATCATCTTGGGTAAGGTCCATCACTGCAACCTTTTGATCTAGTGGGGGGAAAAAGTGTCTTCTTACACGAGATCTATTTGGTGTTTGTGAAGACATATGGAGTGAGAATACTGGAAACCACATGCCCACATTTATCTGAAGGTTGGGGATTACCTTCCTGACGAGTGAGAAAGAAGTTGTCTCAAATCTCATTCAAATGTTTCCTTTGTTTCAGTAAATCTTGGAAGAGAGACAAATTATAGCAAATATGTAATTTTGACATGAAAAACAGCCCAAAAGAGCTTGAAATGAAACCACAAATTCCCTTCAGCTAGGCACGGAGAATGAGTGTTGCTGTCTTGCAGACTATCTGCTCTTGCATGTTGAAATTCCAAAGGTTGGTGTCTCTCTTTTTTTGCTCTTTTTAATTGGAAAAAAGGATTATTGCTCCCCCACTTCATTAGCTTTGCCAGTCTAGTGCTATTAAATCTCTCTTCCTAGTATTTTAAAGCAACCCTTTCACATAATTTTAAACATATACCTATGTCAGCTTGTTGAGGATCCTGTGTTCAGGTGTCAAGCTTGGAGTGGTGGTAAGAGCAGGCCATCAAGAAGGGGATCTTCATGTTCTGTTAAACTCTTTCTGACTTTGACCTTAACAGAGAAGAGTATGGCCTGAGGGACTGCATGAATCAATGAAATCCAGCAGCTTTCTCTTCTGGCCCTAGGTTCACCACTAAACTGCTCTTTAATGGTGGACAATGGAGTGTTAGATGTGTCCCTTTCCTCCACTGGGCCTGTACCCCTTCATATAGACAACATGAAACTCTCTTCCTCTGCAAAGCCTGCTTGGGCTATGCCCTGCAGTGCTGTGCTCAGACTTGTCTAGGTCTACCCAAGCCAGGGCCAGAGCATCCCTCACCCTGTTGGGGACAGGGCTGGACCACACCATAGCTGGCTTGGGAGAAGAAGGGTCTGGATGCTGCTGCAACATGATACTGCTTAAAAATGTCCTGAGGGATCCACAAATGGTAATAATAAAAATAAAATATATGGTGTTGCTGCAACACTAGTGTTTCTCCAGAAAATAGAACATGGATTGGTTTTTTTTTCCACTCAACTTCAACTGAAACTGGCAGACGTGTTCTTGTGAGGAAAGAAAGGTACCACTGAAACAGGTACAAAAATTACCCATCCAAATGATCTTTTGCACCAGCTCACTAGTTATGTTGCAAGTTCTAATGTTAAACATTAATGTACTTCAGTGAGTGTCAGCTGCCAGCATATTTTTTTATTAGTATATAGGTTGTCACATCATTGCTCTCAACACTAGGAAGTGATGACAGGCTGAGAAGCATAGAAAGCTGCTGTTATTTCATCATCCTCTCCTTCCCCACTGATGGTCCCTTTCCTCTGTGTTGTGTCATTTGAACTGGTGTTTTGCCTTGCTGTGGATTTACTTAAGGCAGACATTGGTGCAACCTGACTCAGTGACAGGCTCTCTGCTCACAACTCTGAAGCCACAGCAACTTTCTGACCACTTCTCCTCTGTTTTCACCTCCTTTGGTCATCACCCTTTGGGACGTGCTGGGGAAAACCAAACCAAACCCAACCATAAAGTTCCTATGTAAGCAAAATAAGATGTTAGGTTAAACAGACTGCTAGAACCAACAGCAAGCTCTGCATTAAAGGGCAAGCTGCTCATCAGATGGGTTGGAAATGGTGTGAGGAGGAATTTGCAGTACTTCTGTGAGCTCTGTGCAGACCTCCAGAGGGAGGGAGGGAGGGAGGGAGGTCTCTTCTTTTATTATCTGATGAACATCAGTCCCTTTGGTCAGACTGCTAGGCGCCTCCTGGAGCTTAACCTCAGATTAACATCTGCTTCATTTCAGTGTCTGTCTGATAGTGATATCAATAAACATCATCATCTTACAGTAAAAACTGATAATTAAATCTGGGCCTGCTGACTCACTCTCTATTGTGCCCCAGGGAATAATTTCAGATAGTGAAAATTAAATAGATTTACAAATATTTTATATTTCACTGAAAAATAAATATGAAGCTCTTGTAAGCGTGATGAACCATCTATAATGTCTGTCTATAGATCATGTGAAGTGTAGCCAGAGGCAAGCTGAATTTTCTTGTGTTTTTCAGACCTGCAGTAAATTGGCATGTCCTGTTGACCAGATTTGGACCTGTTACACCAGGATGGGACCTGAAGGTCTGACCTCTGCCTCCTTTCTGCCTGGCAAAGATCTGTGGCAACTGAAAAGCATGCACTGCAGGGAAAACACAGGTAGGCACCGTGCTGTTTCATGTACATTTGCAACCAGGAGCTCTTGCACTGTAGTAGGCAAATCTGCTGTCAGGCTTTAGTTGGGCAGACCCTGGTTTGAGCTACAGAAATCCCTTTCTCGTGACTTTGCTCTAGGCTGCCCCACGGGGTGAGATAAGCAGCCTCCTGAAGCAATGAGGCTGCACCTCCCACCGGTGGCCAGGAGCAGAAGTCCTGAAGGCAAAGGTGAGGCATGAAGTGCTTTGAGCAAGGAGAGGGCTGACAAGCACTTACTAGTGTTACACGAGAGGCCCGGTTTAGAACGTGGCTCAGCGGGGAGGCTCCTCGCCGGCAGGGACAGCTCTCCTAGAGCCCTTCCCGGGTAGCTGCCGAGCATCCATCCCGCTGGGAGCAGCGCGCAGCCCCCGGCAGAGCCGCTGAGCGGAGCTGCTGCCACCGCCGCGCGTCACTCGCCCCGGCTCCTGCGGGCAGTCCCTTGTTGAATTCTCTGGAGCTGCAGAGGGCTCGGTCTCCAGCCTGGGGGAGGTTGATGTGGGTGTTCAGCTCTGTGCCTCACAGGAGTTTCTAGCGTGGAGCTGTGGGTAGGATCAGAGCCTTCAGCTGAGGGATTTTGGTTTCTTTATTGAGAATCATCATTAAGGTTGGCAAAGATCCTTGGGATCATCCAGTCCAACCATTAACCCTATTCTACAGAGTTCACCCCTAAACCATGTCCCTCAAAACCACATCCAAACGACCCTTCAACACCCCCAGGGATGGTGACTCAACTCCCTTCATGGGCAGCCTGTGCCAGGCTCTGGATACTTTTTCTGTGATTAGATTTTTTCCCTGATGTCCAGTCTGACCCTCCCCTGGAGCAGCTGGAATCCATCCCCTCTTTTCTGTCACTAATGACCTGTGAGCACAGCCCAGCACCAGCCTCTCTACACTGTCCTTTCAGGTGCTTGTAGAGAGCAATGAGGTCTCCCCTCAGCCTCCTCTTCCTCACACTAAACAGTCCCAGCTCCTTCAAACACTCAAAGAATCTAATGAGATAGAGAAAAACAAAAACTGAGTGTTTAATTTTGTTTTTCTAAACAACCAGCCTACATGTTTATACATTCAGAAAAGGTCACTGTCAGGAAATGAAAATACAAGGAGTGAATCCAAAGAAGAGTACAACAATGTAGCTCTGCCTTAAGCAAGAGAAAATGGGATTTCTTTCTTGAATTTTATATCAAATTTCATCCTGCTGCTTTGGCGTAACAAAAAGATAGAGTAGGGGATGATAAACTGCTTCAATAAGCATTGATTTTATTTATCTTTTTAATAAGTAAAAGCATAAAAAAGCAGTTAAAATACTGCAGTTCTGTGCACCTTTATCTTTTTCAGTCTACCTTTTCAAGAAGGGTTTGTCCAACTAACCTAATGTCATTACTTCTGGAGATGAACCAAGATCTGATTCTTCTGCCACTGGGGCATCATATCACCAAACCTGCCTGAGGATTTGGGCTTGCTCCTGAGATACCAAGTGCAGGGCATTAGAGGTGCTGTTGGCAAGTGATGTTTACTGGCACACAGAAATTCTGAACAAATGAACCTTTCAGTTCAGACTCTGCTGCTGTGCAGCTCTAGGTCATGGAGCCAGTTGCACCTGAAACTGCTCTGGAATCTTTCGGGGTTTAATTTGAAGGTCTAAATTTGATGTTTTAGAGTTGTTTATGAGTGAAGATATTTAAATGCCTTTGTTAAACTGAAACACAGATAAAAGTTATTTAGATTTAATTTTAAAATGCAAACACTATCAACCCTCCACCCTGAAAACCTGCAATCCTGCACCACTGCTGACTGTCATGGGATTAAAGCAGAGGTAGGTGAGATGTCACAGTGCTCTAATGTGAGAATTCACAAAAATAGGGATCTGGGAACACTTATTTAAGGAATCTTTAGAGATCTGAGATAAGCTGTTCCTACTTTAGCTAATCTCCATCATTAAAACACATTTATCATGCATTAATACTCACCATGTTGTGAAGGCCTGATCCTGTTAAAATCACAGGCAGGTTGTGTCTTGATCTTGATGGGTTATCATTTCCATGGTGTAAGTAATTTTTTTTTTTTTTTTTTTAAAAAAAGAGGATTATCTGTAGCTGTTTATTCACTGCAGAGACCCAACCAGAGACCAGTACCTTGTACCAATATTTTAATATAATACTTCAAAATGAGACTCTGTTGGCAGTGAAACAGGAGACAACGGAAAGACAGTAGGACACATTAGTCAAAGTTTTCATTGACAGGACAAATCTCCTTTGCTGAGGTTTAGGCTAAAAGCTTTTGCTTCACTTTTCCCATCTGGATGGTCCCTGTGGCTCAGCCATGTGCATTAATCCATTTAGCTGCCCAAACGTGTGTGTCTGTTGAGAGAAGGGAGAAGCCCTCACTCTTACCCTCTCCCCAGGGGAGGGGACACTGGAGCTTTGTTTGGCTTAGCCTGGGGAGAATTGTGTTTTCAGTTGGGAAAAGGAACTTTCTGTTTAGTGGTAGGTAAGAGGAACAAAGCTTTGTGGAGACTGTGTGTGGTCTTGGTGGGTCTGAATTTCAAATGGTGCTTTGCTGCAGATTCAGGGGGTCTCCCATCCCATGCTGATGCTCTGAGTGGCTTGGAGGGAACCAGGGGCTCCTCCACTACTTTTGACAAGGAGCACCTTGTACTTTTGGCTCACATCCTCATCTGTACCCTGGGGATGGGGTGCTGGGAAGGCCACAACCCCCCTGCTGCCCTACTTGCTGAGTCAGGCTTGGACTAGGATTTGTCCTTTCTCTGGGGCAGATGCCATGCTGTGGCCTCTTCCCTTCTCCAGGGGCTGATGGATGCTGTGAGGGTATCTAGCAGCTCTTGCAAGCTGCTGTCTAGCTTTGCCCAGCACACAAAGCCACAGTGCTGCTTTGCAGCCTGGGGAGGGACAGCTTCTGGTAAGTGGAAAGATCTTGCTAGAGCTTGATGGAATAGCAGGGGTGGGCCTGGGGCAGCTGGTGGGCATACACATGGTCAGACCATCCATCTTCCTCCTTCATGGGGTCCTGGGCCACATAGGCAGGCACAGAGATGTCCAGTGTGAGGAAGCAGGAGAATCCTGAGCAGCTGGATAATTTGTGTGTGTTACTTTGAATATACAAAGTGATAGAAAATGGTAATTACTTTCATGAGGTGTCCACCAGCCCCTTTTCATTTACTGGTGCTGTTTTGTTTAGCATGCATTTGTGAAGGGCTTCTGACATTTGTTAAAGTTCAGAAAAGCAAATTTTGGTTTACATGTCTCATACTGTGGTGGAAAAATTAGATCTGATAACTTGCCTGATTAAAGTGAGACCAAAATTAATGGAATGGGGCTTACACTAATGGAGCAGAGCCAGCTCTCAGCCTTTCCCTCCTGAGCCCTTCTGAAATTTCTGGAAGCACACACATCCCCCAGAAGCCTTTCTGCTTCCCTAAGTGTATTTCAGTTCCATTTCTTCCAGGAGTGCTCAGTGAGCAATGTCACTGACCTACACTTCTATTTATCTGGAGAAAACCCTTCCATCCAAACTCCTAAGTGCTCTACCCATGTTAATGAATCCTGGCTGGAGAGAAACATTGTTTGTATTTATGAGCAGGGGACCTGAGGCATGGAGAGAGTTGAGGTATTTGCATGAGTTTAGAAAGGCACTCACATCCAGCCATACAACCCACTCTTCTTTGTGGCTGGGTGGCTTCTGAAATGTGCCTGTGGCTCAAGTGTCCTCATGGATCACATCAGCATTACTCTCCTCTGTCCTCCCCTTGTCCTCAGTGCAATCACATCTGAAGTTAAAATGGCAAACACTTTCAAAGGTCTCTGCATGATGGTGCATTTTCTTTGCTTTCAGTGGTTGGGCTGGTTGTGCTTTCATAACTAGACAAAAAGAAAGCTATTCATGACAGGATTTGTGCCTAATCAGGATCTCTTTCCAGCTCCTAGGTCACCAAGATCCTTGCATGGATCACTGGGGCAATATGACCCTATGCCATGCAAGCAGCACGTGCCAGAGAGCATCACCACAGTCAGAGAGTCATTCAGCAGTCACTGAATCTGAGCATGGTCCTCCAACTATTTAGGCAGATAATGGGCACCAAGTGGTGGCCAAAGGCTTTTTTGGGAAAGCAGGACTCCACTGAGCCATAACCTGGATCATCTGTCCATGGACAACCCAGAGTTAACTGTAACTCTGGTAAAGCTGTCTGTTCAGTTTGTCAGGGGGCTCAGTGTCTCTCGAGATTTCAGTGTGAGTACATGGCAGAAAGGGCAGAAAATTGCTCTCTAAACTCTGTTGTAGGGGTGTCATGTAGATCTGATTTGCAAGAGAATTGTATACTGAGCTTTGGTTTTGGGGCATCTGTACCAGTGCTAACATCTCCTCTCACTTGATGGGCTAAACCCTTTAGATGTGAGGTTTTACACAGACTGAATTAGGAATTACAGGAATTGTTTACCCTTCCATTAAATGTAAGTACATTTAAAGAAAAGAAGCTGTAGCATTTAAATAAAGGAGAGCAGTGAGTGTCTTCCCAGAGGGGCTGTCACTCCACATGAGTGTGGAGAGTTCTGTAGTGTGAAACCTGGAGAGGAGGTTTCTTCAGCTGTTAGTTTTGCTCACTACTTAATATAATCAGGAATCCAAGAGCTGTTTAACCTGACCCAGCAGAATAAAAGCTGATAGAAATATAATGCTGATAGGTATTTGGGATCTGATATATAGGGAAATGTTGACTCCAGTCTGCATCCAGCACATAACAAACACCAGTCTGGTTCTCCACCACATTCTAACCCCCATGCATATTGTAATGGCATCTATGACTGGGTTAGTCTATAAAGCTGTTAACAAGCCTTCCTGTTCTTGCTGAAAGAGGCTGGTATAAACACTGTAATTTAATCATAAAGATTTAAACCTCAGCATTCTCAATTAGAAGCCTTGTTGCTGGCTGGGGGTTTATAACCATGTGCTTGAATGTGGGTATTGCAAAAATACATTTGCCATGAATTAAAATTTGAGTGAATTTTAGCAGCTGGTTTTATGTCTGGTAAAAAAAAAAAAGTATTGCGAAAATAGCTGGGAAGAGTTAAATTCAAACTCTAACACAAAAGTATTCAGTGAAACAGAAATGTATATAAGCTATGCAATTATTTTTGTGCTTTCAGCCAAAGGCTGGAACCAGTCCCAAGCATGACCAATAATAGCTGAGCAAGCCTCAGCCTGGAACATTAAGTATTTGTTTACAAGCTGACTTGATAGATAATTATGCATGTACTTATTGAAGTAATTGGTAAATTAAACAGTTGCATAGATGTTTGCAGGATAGTGTTTGCAACTAAAGCTTTACAGAACAAAGTAATTATTTCAGCAGTGGAACAAGAAATACATTTGAGGAAATTGCAATTGGTCTCAAATATTCTGCAGATGGAAAGAGACTCTTACATCACAGGATGCATTATGTTCCAGCCCTGGTTGAGGATGGAAGACAGAATTTAAACCCATGGAAAATTGCACAGAGCCAGAAACTGTGAGGTTTAAAATTCAAGTAGGTGAAAGCTCAGATGTGAAAAAGAGCTATTTCCACATGGCTGAACTGAGATAACGACTTGGGATGAGATGCCTTTGACACAGCCTTGGTCCAAGCAAGAAATTGCCTGGAGGTAATGAAAGAGCCAGTTTTGTAGAGTGCAGAGGAGAAGACAAAAGGGTAGAGTTGGCTGCTTCAGACTTCAGCAAATGCTTTGAAAATCAAGCAGTTGAGTTGTGAAAGCCCTGGTCAGACCCCCTTCTGCCTGATTTTTCTTTTGTCTCCCATTTCAAGGAATTTTAAAGGAACTTGGGAAATGTGATGTTGGCTAATGCTGCTGACCAAGGCTTGTGAGACTGTTCTGGTCAAAAAGCTGGTGAGATTTACAGGTACACTTTGAAGAGGGTTTTGCTGATCTGATTTCCATCTGGGATTGGCCAGCAGGGAGAGATGGCAACTACAACAAATAAAAAAAAAAGCCACCCCTGCTGTAGACAGCAGCTCATTGAAAAGATCTGTATTAATTGATGTCCTGGTGCAATATTGGGCACCTGGACAGAAGTACAGGAGGTTGAAGTGTTGTAGTTTTATTTCTCCATATATCTCCAGAGTAAATTCTTCTTTCATCTCAAATTTAGGAGAATAATAATCTTTCCTTTTATTCTAGGTCTTCTCTGATGTTGAGTGATTTGAAGGTGGCAGAGCTGTCTTCAGTGGGACACAGGTTTTATTCTTCAGCTTCCTGACACCTCACCCAGTTTAGATGTGCCTCAGTATTTGGAGGATCATCTCCATGAAGATGGACTGGTAATACAAGATGTCTCGTGGGGAAATGGCATCAACCTTGGCCAGATCAGAACCTCCTTGGACATCAGGAAACAACATCAGACTTGGAAATCCTTCAGAATGTGGAGAAAAGGCCTTCTGCTCCCCTCCTGCAGGAGACAGGTAACGTGTGTGTTCATGTTCATCTAAACACCCTTCAGGTTCTAAACCCTGCCCATTCCTGTGGCTCCTGTTGTGCTGGTCGGGAAAAGGGACTGCTTATGGAGAACTGCTTCACCGACTCGGCTATTTGAGGGGGAAGGGGGATGCTTTGGTAGTTTTCCTTGTTGCCTACTTGTGCCAGGCTGGTCCAGCAGAGGGGGCTTTGGCACAGAGAGACAGGTTTTGTGTGAGGCTCCTGACACCCAGGTGCGAGTTTTCCTGCTGCACCAGCCTGCAGCCCCTCCGGGAATTCTCTGCAGCACTTGCCGTGGAAACACGGGGACGGGTTTATTAGATGGAAACTGTGATGCAGGAGAAGTGGCATTTCCTATTGTGCCTGGACCAGGCATCTCGAGCTGACTGGTGCAGTGTTGTTAATGTCTGGTAACAAAATGTTCCCCTGTTGTTTCACCTTCCCAGCCATGTGGTGTTTCACTAACTGCTGTAACATGCTTGTGCTGAAAAACAGGAGCAGTATGATCTCAGAGGAAGCAATGTTCTAAAACCTCAAAAGATTTTGGAATCAAATTAATGCAGCACCTAGAATGGACCCTCTGTAACATAAAATAAGCTTTATTTATTGTTCTGAAAGATCCACACAATAACAAGTTAGCAGAGCATAGTTTGCTCAAGTTAGGCAAATCTGACAGTGCTTCTCTCAATTTTTTCTGACTCAGTATTTTTCTTCCTACTCAGGCTAATAGCAAGTAGCAAAGCTCCAAAACTTCCTGCTCCAGTAAATGAGCTTTATTTATTAAACATATTGCTTTAATATAGCAAGTTTTCAGTGATGCATTGTAATCATGCATTGTAATTTAGTATTGGAATCTGTTCTTCAGGTGTAGTCCTGTGCTAAGCTGTGGTAGTGGTTTAATCCATTGTCTCCATGTTGAACCTCAGTAGGAAGGCACAACTTACCCCATTCTGTTAAAAAAAAATATATAAAAAAACCTTATAGCTAGCACAGAATACATGAACACTTGTTATTGAAAATCCATATGAATTCTACCACCATCACTGGCCTGGGGTGACTATTGGAGAAATATAGCTTGCTTTTTACAGAGTTAGTTTTTCTACTATAATTTGCTATTGATTTAATATATGACATGTAGATAGATTATGTATTTAATGCCATTTTATCTAGAAGCTTCTTGAGGGTTTCTTTCAGCCATTTTCTGCAAGTTAAGTACACTTTTTTCATCCTATCTTATCCTCTGGAATAAAACCCATCTGTTCATTTTTTGAAAGTGAACTTCTGCAGCTTTATCACCAAGCATACAACTTGGTAATAATGAGCTTGATGTTTCTTAGCAAATGCTTTGTATAGCTCTAGACTGGAAAAAAATGCCATTGAGGGTTGCAGTAAAAATCACAGAAGCAGCACAGGGCTGAAAGGCAATCCAGTATTTTGCCTGGTTGTTCCTGCTCTAGCATAAGGACAATTACCTTTAAAATAGTACTGTATTCTGTTATCATATCTCCTTATAAGTTCTTCACTGTTCCAGTGGTGGCAACACCACAGCCTTGCCCTACAATACACTGCAGTACTTCTCTCCTCTTACACCACCCTACTCCTAACCTTCAAATTAATACTTCCCTCATTCCATGGGTGCTTTGAAAGAAGTGGATGAGCCTGAGAAGGTCAAACCACCTGTTTCAGAACAAAACTTTCTGAATGACCTTCCTCAGAATGGCAGTTTTGTAAAACCAGCAGCACTGAAATTCTGGGGGCTTTCTATTTTACTAATAGTCAGGAGTATGATCAAGAAATATGATTTAGTTACAGCAAATGACAGCATGGCTGTGAGTAGTGGAAAAAAGTCCCCCCCAGAATAGCCTTTGTGTACTCTGTGAAACAAAAACCAGCCTTGCAGCTTATGTGTGTGTGCATGGGTATGTTTGAAAACAGGGTTAGTTTCCTACTCATCTCCAGAGAAGGAGCCATTCTGTGGTTTTCATGATTCAGAAGCAGCTCCATGAGTGATATTTCACTGTTTTGAAATGAGTCAACAGCACAGAACAAAATATCCCACTGTGTTCAACCCTTTCGACTGAAAGCAATATATTAAAAACTATTATTGCCTCTGCAGAAATTCCCCCTGTCCCCAGGATGTGTTTATAAAGAATGAAGGTAAAGGAAGGAGATTGCTAGGAAAAAAAATATATCAAGTGGCAGCTGGTACATAAAGAGCTGATGTTGGAATTCCTATCTGCAGTACAGCAATAGCAGCAAACCACTGATCCTTGTTTGCTCTTTATCACACCAAATAGCTGCTGTGTTTGGATAAATGGGAGTAACTTCACCAGCATTTCCTATCAGCTGCTTTTGCTGTTTGGTACTCAGGGAAAAATTCTACCCCAGTGAATTAACAAGAGAGCTCAGCCTGTGCTAGGGCTTGGTGCACTGACAAAGGGGGAACAGGTTCAAAGCAAAGCTGCTCTAGGCCTGTCAGAGCAGAATCAAGGTCTGGATAGTGGACAGCTAAAGACCTGACCATCTTGTGGCAAGGCCCAGCCAGCCCTGCAGTTTAGGGGAGGATTGTGAATGCTAATCCAGTGCAGAGGTTTCCTGGGCAGGAATGCAGGAGGCATCTTCAGCACCTCAAGGGTTTCTGGACAGAGCATGTCTAGGGACCAGAAAGACTTAGGATGAAGATTTCACCAGTCTGGTACTGAAAGCAAAGAAATTGGATGAGGAAGAACTTCAACTGCCAAACACTTGCTCAGGGTCTGGCTGAGCTGGTGCAGTCCTGCTGTGCAGCATTGCCATGGATGTGCTGGATTAAAACTGAGGAGAAGCCCCCGTTACTACTGTCCCCACTAAGCTTCTACACCAGTACCCTGCAACAGTCCAGGTTTAACTAATATATAGGCCTGGGAGCCAGAGCTCCTTCTCTTCCTCATTCTCTTCCTCTGGATTAAAGATAGAAGGATAAACAATGCTGGTTTATTACTGATGGGCAAACCAACCACACCTCATTAGTTGTGGTTTACACACTGATACTGTAGTTAGTGCTGTGAACTTAGTTCTAGTGATACTCTTTGAACTTGCTCCATTTGAGAGATCTTGAGTCTTAATAGTAATTGAGTGTGTTAAAATAAGGATTCTTCCATCATTTTTAAGCACTGTCATTTTAAGCTGTTCTTTGGATCAATAGCTGTTTTGGGTTTTGTTTTGGTTTTTTTTTTTTTTTAATATAGCTGCTAAAATTCCATACAGTGGTCAAGCTGTTAGGAAAGATACATTTCCTTCAGCATACTTTCTGTCCAACTCACAGAAAATAAATAACTGCATCATAAGGAAGACAAATAGTGGTTTCTATTCCCAAACAAGAGTCTGTCTTGTTGAAACCTCTGAGTATCCACTTCACTTGGTGCATGTTCATTCCTTCTTTGATCACTTCATCAAAGATGGAGAAATGATTGATTTGCTCTGGCCTTAACAACCTCACAAGCTGTGTGATACAAAGACTCCTCAGAAAGGGGAACGAGGCAAATGAAAAGCAAGGGAAATGCTGAGAGGTCTCCTGGCACTGTGAGTTGAAGCAAAGAAATTTAATTATGACAGTTCTTCTAGTGGGAAAGCACAGACCTGCAGAAGCCAAGGGTTTAACTTCTCAGGAGGTTGGTCTCTTAGCTGATGTATTGCCTAACAGCAAAGAGTGCCATTCCTGCTGCTCTGCAGACACTGCTGGGCCTTTCTGGGGAGGGAAGGGTCAAAGATTGCTCCCTTGATTTGGAAAAAACACTTGCTGAAGTTCATAGAATCATAGAATGGTTTGGATTGGAAGGGACCTTAAAGCTTATCCAGTTCCAACCCTGCCATGGCAGGGACACCTCCCACTAGAGCAGATTGTTCAGATCCATCCAACATCGTGTCATGGAGCACCCACAGCTTCCCTGGGCAACCTGTGCCAGTGTCTCACCACCCTCAGTGAAGAATTTCCTTCTTATTTCCAATCTAAATCTGGTTTAGATCATGGTTTCAAGCAATGAGCCCTCATCCTATCACTACAGGCCTTTGTAAAAAGTCCCTCCCCAGCTTTCTTGTAGCCTCTCCTCAGATACTGGCAGGCTGCAGCAAGGTCTCCTGGAGCCTTCTCTTCTCCAGGCTGCACAAGCCCAACTCCCTCATCCTGTCCTCAAAGGAGAGATGTTCCAGTCCTCTGATCATCTTTGTGGGCCTTCTCCAATAGATCCATGTCCTCCTTCTGCTGGGGATGATACAGCTGGACCCAGTGCTCCAGCTGGAGTCTCACCAGAGCAGAACAGAGGGGCTGAATCACTCCCCTTAACCTACTGGCCACACATCATTGTATAACTGCCTGCCTTTTCCAATAGTGCAATGTATGGGCTCTTCCTAAATTCAGGGTAAGAAATGTCTCTCTTACTTACAATCATGTGTTCTTGTTCTTCCTTACCACGTTTTATGTTAGCATAGTAATTTATATTCTCAGTGACTTCAACTCCTGAATCAAAGTCTTACTGCTAGTCCTGTGATTGGGGTTTGTCCTCCTACGCTGTAACTCAAAAGGAAAAAAACCCAAACCATCCCCAGACAGAGCAGGTATTACAGCAACCTCCTTCCTCTCTCTCTCAGGCAGAATGGCAAAAATTACAACTCCATTAGCTTGGAACAGACACGTTCTGAATAAAAGGATTGGCAAATAGCACCATTTCACAGCACTTGAGTCACGTTCCCGTAACACCTCTGAAGACTAATTTTTCTTAAGAGCTTCATATTCCCATCATTCTCAAACACATTTATGATTGAGTTGTTTGGGTTTTTTTTCTAGTATGTCTAAAAAACCCCCACCCCAAACCCCCTTCCTCCTCTCTTGGGAAGCCCTGCTAGCAATTTCCCACTGTTTCATGGGTAGAAAGGGAAGATGACAGGAGAGATGTGATATAAGCTGGATAAAGATGCTGGATAACACTTTGGTGAGAGTTGGTCATATGCCATGAGATGAACTCGTGCTCCCCTGAAGGCCAAGTTGTAGTTAGAGGCTCTGTTTGCTCTCCACTCTGCCCTTCTGCCAGTCCCAGTGCAGCTGCCTTGACTCCTGGGGAACAGGGTTATCCTCTTAGAGGATTAGTCCCATTTCCTAAGGGCTGGCCTGTCCCTCTGGGCTGCTGGCTTTCTGGGCAGCTCCTTCAAGGCCAAAGTTTCACAAGACATTATTCCCAGCAGTACATGATACTCATCTATGAATATCAAGATATTTTGCTGTAAAAAAAAATTAGAGAGGAAAAGTGAGACTGGAGCACCTCATCCCTAGTGAATGGGAAGAAAGTGGTGCAGGAACCTTTTTGCCCTAATTTAATTTCCTGAATCATCTCAAGGGGATGCTGGGATCTCTGCCAGTTTGCACTGGGGGAGTCATTCCCTGCTGACTTACTGGCTGACTATGCAACATGAGGGAAAAAAAATAGTCAGCCTTGTCTTCTGGCTTCTGGCTTAGCACCTGGCCCTAGCTGTAGGGAGCAAGTCTAGTCCTTTGATGCTATTATCTGGTTGCACTGACTTGCTAAACTACAAGCAGCTGTGAGCACCTCCTACTCTGCTCTAGGCTCACCTGGATTGCATAAACACCATCTTCAATGCAGAGAAACCCCCGGGGCTAGCTCAGACTTGTTTGTACTCTGTAGGTGTTGAGGACTAACCCAAAAGCATGAGTGATGTCTGGGACCTGAAATGTTTCCTGCATCAGAAGACAGAGAGAGCTGCTGGGTTGACCCATCTTCCATGTATGTGCAGTGTCCTCCTGGGTTGCCTGCCTGAGGAGGAGTAGGAAGGGAGTTAGGATGAAAGGGATGGCAGGGATGTGCACCTGAAATGTAGGGGTCACAGTGGCCCAGACCCTAACACACCAGCACATCAGCTGAAAACATCAACTCTAAGCTGATGCAGATTTCCCTGGCTTGCAGTTCTCCCTCTGCTACCCTGAAGGCTGCCAAAGGAATTGCAGTGATTGGTTTTGTCCAGCCCCTTATGCCCAAGAAGTCAACACTCATTCCATATCCTACTGCACTTTTCCTTAGCAGGGGAGGATGCTGGCTGGGGGCACTAGGGATGCTTCCCACCCCCACAGCCCTGCTGAGAGCTCCAGCCTCAGAGGCACCAGCCAGCAGAAATTCCCAGTATTCCCAGCTGTCTGCCCTGCCTGCTCAAGGCAACGTGGGAGTGCTTGGGGTGAGTAAGCAGGGCGAGAGCAGGAGCAGACAGCAGGGCTTTCCCAGAGGTGTGGGAAATGCTGCTGCCAGACCCACTCTGCTTGATTCCTATCAGACTCAGTAAGAAAACGTGCTGCTCATCAGTTGGACAACCCCCCAGGCTACTAACTGAAGAGAGAGCCAGCAGAACAGGTTTTCTTCACAGCAGCTGCCTGCACAGTCCTTCCCTTTTCTGTACAAAATATATTTATGGAAGCAGGAATGTCTACTATGGTCATTTACACAGGGAAAACCAGATCCACCAGGCCACGGAGTGAGCTGCTTCATTCCAAACTCTTTCTGGTCTTCCAAGTACCAAACTGGAACTCTCCAGTGGGAAGCAGCTATTGGATGTGTGTGAAAAAAATCCATGGAACTGCCAAGTGCTGAAGGAAGTGGTGGGGCAAGTGGCACTGAGCCAGCACTTGGTTCCCTTTCTCTAGATTTATCACCTTTAGTGCCTGTCACCTTGTCCTGCTGCAGGGGGATTTAGAGAGGAAAATCAGTTTGGTTAATCTTTTTTCCAGCAGAATTTCTGAGAACTCCATTGAGAAAAGTTTGAAGGCAGGAAGAGAAATATGGAAACATGACTTTTTTTTTCTTTTCTGTTTAATTTGAAAGCTGTAAATTTTTATTTGAGGGACTGTTATTTTACTGGCTAGTATAGGCTGATGAGCAAATGCAAAAGTCTTGCTTTCACTCATGCAAGAGAAAAACAGGGCAGCTGTCACTTTCCAGACTTATGTTGCTTTGAGAAATGTTTTCACACTCAGGTTGGTGTCCTGCTGAGCACCCAAATTACTGTGGAGGTTGGTTGGTTGTTTCTTTGCTTGTTTGAGGGTTTTTTTTAGTTGTTGTTTGAGGTTTTTTTGGTAGTACTACACACCATGAGTGACCACCCTGTTGTGGAGGAGCAGCTTCATCCAGCAGTCATCTAGTTGGGCACTCCAGGCAGGCTGGCTGCAGCCAGGGCAGGGGGGAGAAGAGCTGATCTGGGAAGGAAAAACACTGAGGGAATCAGTGCTGTTCCCACCCAAACCAGGACAGAAGACTCTGTGCTTTTGCTCACAGAGTACCCAGCTCCACAGCTCCAGTGCTGCCTGCTCCCAGCACTTGGCAGCCCACAGCTGCCCACTCTGCACTGCCTGGCAGACCATGTAAGGGAGGAGAGCAGAATGGCAGCACACAGCATCTGTTCAGTACTTTTCACTTTTAATTTCCACAGCAAGATAAAGATTCCTTCCCTCTCCAAATGTCTGCTGACCCCTCTTCAGGGCTACATCCCTGGATGATTAAAGAAAGCCATGGAGACGTTCACATTCTTCTGATGATAGGTGGGTTGGCACTTTTGTTATTCACTCATTTGCAGTCAGTTATGAATTCCCACCTGATTTCACCTCTCTTGTCTAGAAAGCTGGAATTTTGTGAATGGGAGTTTTTCCCCCTGATTAGACTGCCTGAGAAGGCTGTAAAACAGGTATTTTTGGTCTGGTAGCTGTGCAGCTTTTAGCAGTCAGGTACTCTCCCAGCTATTTTCTCTGTAGGCTTTGTCTGTGGCTCAGAGTGCCATGCTGCACGGTGGAAGAATGCCCAGGATTCCATCTCATCCCCACTCTCCACAGTACAGGTTCATTATAGCCCAGTGCTCCTGGAGAAAACTCACTTCTTTTTTTTCCCTTCCAATTCTGTCTAGAAAACCTCAAGTAGATTTACATGTAAAGGAAGGAAAAGAATATAGAAAACACTCCCTGCCATGGCCCTGCTGAGTATCCTTGTGTTTCCTTCTGTGAGGACTAACTCTCCACATGAATATCCCTTTACATACTTGAAAGCTCCTACAAAAACACATGCCAGTCCCTTCCCAGCACCTGAGGAAGTATTGCTTCCTCCCTCCTGTAACCAGCATTACAAGGCAGAGGATGAAATGACACCAGGGCAGGCAAATTAAAGCCCTTTTTACCTACTCCAGGGTCTTGTGCCCGGGCTTGCTTGGTCTCCTGGCAGCCTGTTCTGCCCAGGCTGCTCACTCCCCCCTGCAGGAGCAAATCTGGGCCCCTTGGCTCCCCCTGAGGTATCCGCCTCGGGAGTTTGGCTGGAGCACTCGCTTCCTCTCCTCTCCAGCTCTGATAACAAAACCATAGGCACCCTGGGAGTCTAGGATCGAGGCCCTCTGCTTTTAGCCAAGAGTTTAGTAAGGAAATGGATTTCTAGGAAGAAAAACTGCTGGCTGCCAGAACCAAGGGCAGCTTTTGCAGCCCTCAGCTGGCCTCACCACTCTGGGCTGCCCGGCAGCTGCGCTTTGCCTGGGGACTCGGTGAGATGGGCTCTGCTTGCAGGCAGTGGAGGGTCCCCAGCACGTGTTGCCTGGGCAGTGGGAAGCTGGTGCTGGGGCAGGCATGGAGCTTCTCAACTGGAAAGAGTCCCAGAGACTTCTTCCAAGCATATTGTGTCTGAAGTAAGTTCCTTTGTGACCAGTTGCTCACCCAACTGGTTACGTTCTCACCCAGTCATGCTCTCTTTAGGCAAGAAAAACCTAGCAGTTCCCTGATGGCTTCCTCCATGGAATCAACTTTGTTCCCAGCAGGAATAGAGAGTGTTTTCCCTTCAACCTTTAACAAAGATAATTGTTAAAGTTTCCTTTAAATCCTGGTGCCAGAGCAATGGGAAGAGGAGTCAGCCCAAGAGCAAATCCAAGCTTCCCTTAAGGTTCAAGCCCAGAAAGCTGAAAACTTAGTAGCTTAGGATATAAGCTTGTGATGAAAGCTGTGAAATATTATTCCTGAAATGGCAGATTCCAGAAAGTTTGAAGGGAAAAATAAAAGGTTTTATGGTTTCCAGGTGGCAGAAGGAAGTTAAATACCCCCCTCATTCCCAAAATACCATCTCTGAAGAGAAGGAACTTGTGAAGAGCAATAGTCAATGGTCAACCAGGTGCAATTCAGATGTAGAATCCCAGGCCATTGCAGAGCCCACCCCCTTTTGCTCAGCACATGAATATGCAGATTCCAGCATATCTAATGCCTTTGCCTCTCAAATCCCAGTTTTGGAAGGGCAGGAAGGAACAGAGGAAGGCAGGTCAGTAGAAAGCCTGCGTGTGGACTGTGCTCCTGTGGTAATTTTGCACTGCAGAGCAGAGACTGGTAATACCAGTATGGTGTCTCGTAAACTGGGAGAGGTTCTTCGAGGTATTTCTGCTGAACACCTTCTAGCTGCCCTCCAACTGCAGTGCTGGCAGGCTAAGTGAAGACAGAGCCATGTTCAAGTGAAACATGAGTTAAGTAATGAGTGGCAAGTACTTTGTTAGAAGGGGGTTCATGCTTAGACAGTAGGTCACACAAATCCTGTAATTATGCCCTACCCTCTAATTATGTAATCAGATTTTCACTTTGTGTCTTTGCAAACAGGTTTAAGAAGTGCTGCTGTAATAGTAACTCCAAAGTCTAGGATTCGTAACCAAGTCCTGCTAGGGAAATATCTTTTTTTTTAAGGAACATATTGGCTCCCATTCTACCATTTACATGACCAATGGAGAGATTAGCTTTAGTTAAAACACTAAAATATTTTCTTTTGGATCTTTCTATATATTTGCTTTGGAAGCTTTTCCAGTTAATAATAATTATAACAGCACTCGACTCCAACTGCAGCTGTGGAAGTTGCCTAAAGAAAGAACTGATGAGTCACTTTGAATGGAATGCTGCTTTTTAAAGTTGGAAGTTTTATAGTTTAACTTGACTTTGTTATTCTAACTGTTCTTCCCTCCACAGAGCTCTAATCCCTGTAAGGTATATATTACTTAACAGTATAAACAGTCTCCATGAATTTAAGGAGACTATTTGTACTGCTCTTGCACAATTTATGGCTACTGCTGTGGACATCACTAGGTAGAGGGAAGTGTGACTTGGAATAGATCAGCCAACCAGCAGGCAGGGTTGGAAGTTTCACACTTGTAGCTCTTGTAAAGGGTTAGGAAAGTCACTGGATGATATGATCCTAGTTTTGGAACCAGTCAAAGGCATCTCAATGGACTGTGGCAACAAAAGGAGTAACAAAAGAAGAAATAAAGAGGTTGCTTCTCATTACCTGAGCAGGACTTTGAGGGGAAAGTCAGGAGCAAAACCATACTCTGTAAACTTACTTTATGCTTTGGTTGCCATTTCACAGCTCTGCTTGCAACACGGCTAATATAAAGCTTCCATATGATGCTTTCAAGCAGGAAGCTGCCACTCAAAATGAAAATGATATGTTCATTTAAAAATGATCTTAAGAACAAACTCAGGGGCTACCTTTTAAGAAAAGAACTCCAAAAACTTTTATATATGAAATAGTCACCTATGAGACCCCTGTAGTGACAATATGGGTATTTTTATATATAAATGCACACATAGCTTTGATGATTTGTGTAGCTTTCTACAGAATTTGAGCAGTAAATTAGCTCCTGGTGCCTCAGACCATTACTAGCTTAACTCAGAGGAGGATGAGAAAGTGGAAAACAAAATTTTAGAAGATGAGAGCGATTAAAAGCATCTTGTAGAGTCTTTTGTACAGCTTGGACTTACTGAAACCTGACTGAGGATGGGCAGCAGCCCTGGGCAGCTGGAGAGCCCGGGCAAGGCTCTGCTCAGCTGGTTTTCCAAGCTGAGACAGAGACTTTGCTCACATTTGCTGTAGCTGCAGTTCTAAAAAGACCAGGCTTAGGACAGTGTGTCTGGGTAATGATGCTGACTTGTTTGTCCTCTTCCAAATACCTGCAGCTTTTTTTCCTCTCTTTTACACCTGAAGTTGTCGAACTTTGTCATCAATTTGGTGCTTTGATTTCCCAGAGTAAGACCCCCAGGCTCATTAGCAAATCTCTACTGAGGGAGTTGGAATGGAAAAGAGCCTTTTTCTTGCCCGTTTTTTTGATGTCTCCTGCACTGGATCCTCCCTGCAGTGCTGTATGATGTTAGGAAGCAGAAAGGTCTTTCTTTCTAAGGCTCCTGGGCAGAGTATTTCTTCTCCAGGCTCCATGGGAGCAGCTGCAGCTGCCTCTGCAGGGACCTGCCACCCACAGCCAGGGCCAGGGCCCCCTGGGCTGGGTTGTTTCTCAGAGCTGCAGTAGGGTGGGCCCAGCACATCTCCTGCAGCTGCTCTCTCTGGGTTTCCCTTGCCTGCATTATGCTGCTGGGCAGAGATGGGGCAGACGAGGTGATGTTTTTCTTGGGGCTTGCAGAAACTCTGCCTGAAGCAACAGTTCTCTGAGCTGTGCTTAAGTGATGTAACATCCTCCCAGCCTAAAGCTCCACAGGCGTGAGCAGTAGTGAATTAAACTCTGCAATGGCACAGAGTTGCATTTGTGAAATCCATAACCCTCTTAAGTGATAACAGGCCTGAATTTCTTTTATCTCCCCAGACCTAGTCTCGGTTACCCAACAGAAAAAAAATGTTCCCAAGCAAACAGTACTCCCCAAAACCAGCTGTGACCTTACCTATCTCACAGCCAGACCCTGAGCAGTCATCAGCCTACATGTGCTCAGTTTATCTTCTGCAGATAAAGCCACGTTGAAAGAAAAGTTTTAGTGAGCAAGCAGAAGAGGAGCACAGCAAAGTCTTTGTTAACTCCAGTTAGCTGTCTGTCTAATGAATACTTGGGGAAAAAGGATTTTGACACCCTCAGCAGTTCCAGTGCCACCATTCTGGTGTGAGAGCCAGCACTGTACTGACCAAACCTGGGTACCCTGGCATTTCTAGCAACATTTAAAAGGAAAAAAAACCCCAAAACAGTGACCTAAAAAAAATTAAATTCCTTTGTGTGTGACCTTTAAGGTTCCTTTAGCAAAAATAAATTAGTCTATATAACACATTCCAACATCAATATTTCCTATTACTGTTTCTTTGTTAGAACTTCACCTACTACCATTTCTAGGGTTACAGGAGTTAGATGTATAATACCCAAGAAGCCACATGGCTCATTTTTAACAGGTCAGCTTTGTGAAACCCTTCAGCTTTGTTTTTGAGGCAATTACAACATATCAGGAGCAGTGTAGCTGGAGGAAAGGCTATGCTGTGCCCCTGGATGAGGCAGGCCAGTGGCAGTGACACCCCCATGGCTCCCCCCACACTGTACCAGGCTCCTGCATGGGGTCAGCTTTGGTCAATTGGCCAGGAAACTTTTCTTCTGGCCAGGATGGCAACAGGGTGCTGGTAGAGCCCCAGGAGCATGGACTCCTGCCCAGAAACACAGTGCTAAAGGACAAGCACCACGTAATTTCTGTTGTCCCATTGTTATCTTTCTGGGTAAGTGGCAGCTCATGTTTGATGGGACTTCAGGATGATTGATTCTGCTGGGGACTGTCAGCACAAGGTCACTGCAAATCATGGCAGCTTGACAGAGGGAAGTAGCAAGGAGAGCTGATTTCTGTTTGGGGTGTGATGGATCACCCTCCCTCCCCAATGCCTTGCCAAAGGGACTTGGCAGAGTGTGCAGGATTGCCACAAAAGCTGTAGCCCCTTTGCTTTCCCCAGAATCCTAACAAAGGCAGGATTTACATGTTTCACCTCTGCCTCCACCTCAGCTCGAGCAGTAATCCAACCCGGGGCACAGGTAGATGTCAGAAGCATAGAGGGGTTGGGGAGCGGAGCCAAGGAAATGCAGTTTCTGCCACAAGACTGAAACAATCCTCTGCTGCCCACATCCCAGTTTTTTTTCCTCCCCAGTTAGAGTTCTTCCCAACATCAAAGCTGCACTTACTGTGGCAATCCCCTGCTCTGCTGTATTTCCTCTTCCATGCTCCCGGTGGTGCTGGTAAGCAGCACTGCTGAGTCTGTGTATCCATTTCCCTCTTCTTGCTGCTCCATGGGCTGGTTCCAAATCAGTTCTGGAAGGTCACCAGGGTGTCTCAGCCCCACAGGATGGTGCTGCCCATCATTTAGCAGGGGCATTTGGCTGTGAGAGTTGTACTGCAGGCCAGGGACAGGTAAAAGGGATGTTCAGGGAACACAGTTTGGAAAAAGGCTGGGGCAGAAATGTTAGAAGCAGACAGTGTCACCCAGAGCTGTGGGACTGCTGGTGAGTGCTGCTGTGTTTGTGTGGCCCCCCTGCTCAGAAGTGTTGGATGGGGCTCTGAGCACCCTGCTCTAGTGGGAGGTGTCCCTGCCATGGGAGGAGAATGGAACTGGATGAGCTTTAAGGTCCCTTCCAACCCAAACCATCCTACGATGGACAGGGATTTTGTTTCTTACCAGAGACGCAGAGATGATGATTTCCGAAGTGTTAAGTGTGTAGAAATGGGACAGAAGCAGTGATTAGTGGATGACAGGCACTCAAAGGAAACAAATACAATGCTTCTGTGATACTCAAAGTAGGAACTTGCTAGAGATTTGCTGGGAGGTGAAAGCCAGAGTGGCCACACTGTAGTTTCATCACTGAAGACCTGCTTCTCTTCAATAGCTGGACTTGGAAGTATAGGGAACAAACCAGATGTTACAAAGTAATGAAAACACAGAGGCAGATTTTCTTTTGAACCAAAAGTTAAAATTTTATTTGGAATATCAATATACCCCAAAAAATAAAAATAAAAACTTCCTTTTATGTAGTGAAATAGCCATTTGAAAATGGTAAAATAAAGGTATTTCTCATACTATTCTCTCTCCTAGGTATTGTACACGTATTTAAGGTTTGGTTTTTTTTCTGAATATAAATCTAGCTTGAGCTTTAAGGCTCCAAAAAGCCTAAAGCATGTAGTGGCTCTTTTGAGAAAGCAGATAAGTCAATCAGAGCTGTGTTTTTTCAGCAGACAGGCCTGTTTGAAGCTGTCCAGGACTGGACAGAAGTGAGACCTCTCAGGAAGGTCACTGTTTCAGGCAAATACTGTTGTATATCCATTGGGAAATACACTCTAACCTCATTTCATGCAGCATTTGTTGAGCTTTATGATGTACTGGGGAGGGCCCTGGTTCCCCTTAGCTGAGTTCTTGTGCATGTCCCATCTTATTTGTGTTGCTACAGTCGATTTAAGAAATCAAATCCTACCCTGTGGCATTTGCTCTGCTAGAAGTTAGTCTGTAACAAGGCACTGATCCTGCCTCTGCCCCTGGAAGCAAAAGGTTTCTGTGCCCATGTGTGGCTGCACCAACAGCAGGATCAGGGACTTGTCCTTTAGCTTGCTTTTAATCAAATCAATGGGATGGAAAATGTATGGAAAGAAACCAGTAGAGACCCACCAACAGTTCCCAGCTGTAATTCCTACAGACACTAGGCTGGAAAACAGGACTGAAGAGGGGGCCTGAGTGATGCCCCGAGTGGCTCATGTCACCACTAAGTAAACACCAAGGGGGTTTTAGGACTCTCATCACACTCTGCAACTGGTCTGAAGGAAAGCTCTCTGGTCAGGGCACAGCTCTCCAACCATCTCCCTTTCACTGCACCAGCTGGGAAGTTAGGTGGAATTGGCTGCAATTTGAGTTCTTCCTCCATCAAAGCCACTGTTACTAGTCTAAGCAAGTCTGTATTTACAACTGGTACAGAAGCCTGTTCTGCTGCTGGAACTAGGTCTGAAGTACAGGACAGACTGTAAGTACCAGAGATATTGCTGCACTGAGATACCTGGCACTGGGCACAAAGGCTGCTGTTTCATTCTCACAGTAACTAGCAGAAGCTCAGGCTCTTTGTTGCCTGAAAACCACCTGAATATTGATCCCTGAGGTACCATTGCCCTCAACTCAAATAGTGTCCCAGCTTTTGTCTTTCAGGAGAGAAAAATGAGATACACCCAGGACTAAAAGGTCTCAAGTTGTTAGACAAATCCACAGGCCCACGTTTGCACTCAGGGATCTGCTGCAGCATTAACTGCTGCAGGAGACCCCTTCACACAAGCCTTGTTCTCCCAGCCTCCCCACCTGGGCAGCCCACCCTCCCACTTTGCCTTTCCTCATCTTGGGAAGGAGTGCTCAGCTTGGAAATACTTTCTCCTGGCATATGGAAAAGGTCTTCTCCTTTTCTGCCTCTCCTGCAACTTTAGCTCAATACTTTAGTCCTGCTCTTTTGAGATTCCTTTTGCCCTTATCTTGTAAGAAAAGCTTGCACAAGTTTCCTGTGAGACTCTGTGAGAGGTCTTTCAGAGCCAGCCACTCTTACTTGGCATTTATCAATGAACCCAGACAGAAATCAGTTGTGACTCGAGTTCCAGAAGGTCTGCAAGCACCAGGGGTTTCCTTCTCCCCACAGGCACACTTCAGAGAGGCTGCAGAATTACCTGAGCTTTTGTTCTTCCACTAATTACTTGAAAAATAGGTTCTTTCAAGTGTTCACCATGCAGAAGCAAGAAAAGCCAAATTCTGCTCACAGCTTCCTAAGCAGCTACCTACCACCCTTGCTGGGTTTATTTCAGCACATTGAATTAATGCAGCAAAACATAAAACACAAGACTTTGACCCTGGTAGACTGACCTTATCTCTGGTGTAACCTTCCTGACTTTAACAGTGAATCCCATAACAGCATTTCCAGCATCTGAGGTGGTTGTCACAGGCCACTTAATGCCTGGTGATTTATACAGAGATTGAGTTCCCCGTGGCATATGTGGAAACAACAGAATTAGAGCTTTATTTTAAATAATTAGGGGAAAAAAAAGGATTCTGGTAATGGAGAGAACAATTTGCAAGTGTGACCCCAAGGCAGGGTCGAAAGAGCTCAGTCCCAGTTAGCTGTGGTTGGAGCTGGGCAAGCTGGAGTATTGTTGAGGTGTCATTACACTGGGGGTTGACTGGCTTGGTGTTTTAAGTACATGTGAGTGGGTTAAATGAAATGTCTAAATGTGGTGTTAATTGTGATGTCATGCCTGTGTGTTTTAGGAAGGGGAGGGAAAAAAGGGTAAGAAAATTGTCAGCTGCTTTTGGTATTATCCTCAATTTCTTTAATTCCAGTTACCACATTGGACTCCAGTGGAAAGCCTCAGAGGAAAAGCCCACTGTAGGGTGAAAGGACCAGGGTAAATGCACCTGAGATGTGGCATGAAGCAGCCTGATGGCCAATTCCCAGCATGACTGTAAGTGCATCCTAATTTACCACTGTCCCTCACGTGCCTGATCTTGCTGCCCCTTCCCTGCATGCTCACCAGGATGCCCACTGAATTCAGCACTGCCTCCCCTGAACCCCAGGGCTACACCTGCCCTGCTGTTTGAGGAGCTGTCTGCCCTGGAGCTGCTCCTAGTTAGGAAGAAGGGTGGCCCTCACCCACCCAGCCCCAGCTGGTGGGGCATTGGGGACACTGGGGAGCAGGGAACAGTGCAGAGGAGTAATTCTTGCTCTGCTGAAGTCAGTGTGGGCACTGCCAGCATTGCCAGGTGGGTTTTTCTCTCTGTTGTGCAATTAAGGAAAACAGTGTATGAAGCACAGTGGGTTGGCTGCAACCCACCCTGTGTTAAACTGAAGCTGGGAGTCCCTGTCTTGCTGTGGTGAGCAACTTTATGGGGCTTTTAAGTCATTATCCATAAGCCTCAAAGGAGCAGGAGCCGTGTGCTGATCCTGCCCCTCTGCTCAGCTGGCTCTGTGCAAAGCAGAGCAAAGCATCCACTGACTTCCCAGGGTCTGAGATTTCTGCTCCAGCTTCAGCTCCAGAAGCCAGAGCACTCCCACCCCTCTTGCTTGTTGTGGAGAGACCTAAGACACCCAGGAGCCAGGGTCTAAATGGCACGATGGTGGCCTTCTATCAACACTTCTCATTGCAGTCAACTTGAATTTTGCCTTTTCCACCCTTTAACCAGTCTTCTTAACCTGCTTCTTAGCCAGGGCAAAATTAAGCATGAGGAAAAAGGCTTATTCAGCATTATAATTATCTACTCCCAAGCTGTATAACAAAATAGTTTACACATTTAATTGTTTTTGTCTAAGATTTCCACGTATACAGTAGTCCTATTAATGAGTATCATAGCTTCATGACTGCATATCACATTTTGCTATTGGTTGTGTATCATAAAAGAACTTCATCACATTGAGAACTTAAATAACACAAATGTAAACTCATTTTCTGCTCCTTAGAATTATGATTTTAGCCCACGAAGGCTTTGGTTGATTTGTAAGACCATTTACATAACATGGAATGTAACTTTATTTGTCTTTTTTTTGTATATAATGAGACACTGAAAGCCCTTGTCATCTCTTAACAGGATACTAAAGCAGCTTTGTTTCATGAATGACAGCACAATTAAAGCTAAAAGTAATAATTTAAAAAAAAAAAAAAGAAAATAAAAGAAAAAGCAGAAACAAACAAACCCTTTGCACTGTACAATCTCAAATTAAAGCAAGAAAGATAATGACAATCTTTTGCATTAGCCAGGAAACGTGATTCTCTGCCACTGGGCTTTTTTTTGTGTTTTTTTTTCTTGTTGACAATTCACAGGATGTGTATATGGGTGTAGTTATAGGTGTGTGTATATCCTATGCAGAACAGCAGTCCCTATTTGGTTGATCTAGTTCTTCTAATTGTTTAGTTAAGCTACCTAACTGATACAATTTAGAATACTACATTAACACATTTAACATCAAGTTTACATACTTGCTTCTTTGAAATACTAGGAACTTGTACACGTTTTTGTTTGGCTTTGTCAGGACTGGAGTATCACAGCTAATGCAGGCTACTTGTCTTGGAAAGAATATGGCTGTTCTCAACTAACTCTCTAAGGTTCAGAGTGAAATACATTTCTCCTTCTATCTGTAGCTGACTTCAGAGAAGAAAGACTGTCTTCTTAAGTGGTCAGGCTGATGTTACAGTACAGATTCTGCAGAGAGAGAGAGAGAGATTTAATGAAGGGTAATTCTCTCTGGACTTTAGAGTTAAGCTGTTGCAGCAAAATTACTCCGTTTAGACCGGTTAGGTTATTTGTTTTGGGTTTGGTTTTTTTTTTATACAGAGCTCCAGAAAACCCTGTTCCCAGTATGTTTTGGAGCAGTATCTCCACATGACCAGAGGAGGGCACTTGGAACATCTCTGCAGGGCCCAGGAGGCAGCTGCAGAAGCACAGTGTTACCCAACGTCGCACAGTCCGTCCACAAACACACCATCCTCACAGGGCTCTGGTCTGAAAACAGTGGCTGGGTGTAGCACTCTCTTCTTGCTAACTAGGATTTCTTCCCATTTTCCCCACCCCCCGTTTAATTCAGTGTGGGTTAAATTGAGATTAATGGGTAATTCCTAAAAAAATCAGAAAAATAAATCACGTGAGGGGAGTTGCCTCCTCTCCTTCCTGAACATCCCTCTGCTATTAGCCCCCAGTAATTTAGCAAATATCGATTGATTTAACCCTCTACGACTTGTCCTGCTGCAGAAATTCCTTGCCTTTAACTGGAAAAAAAAAAAAAAAGCACTTGGAAAAATGCACTCTCTGAGATATGTATTGCAACAGTGCATCTTGTCACACTCTTGTAGAAGTCCTGCTCCCTTCTGCCTTCCCAGGGCGGCTCCACATCCCGGATCTGCTCCCTGGCGGAGGAATCAATCCCTTCTCTTCCCATCTTCACCACCCTGTGGAGTTCAGCCACGTTCCCTGCAGGAAACATCCTTTGGGTTTCACTTGGGCTAAAGGTATCGACCTGCTATGGAAAAGATTGTGATTTGGCAATCTTCCTCTCATCCCGGACAGATGGATTGGTTCATTTGGTTTTGGTCACCTCTCTGCTTTGTTTTGTTCAACTTCAACGCTGAGAAAATATTAGAAAGGATTTTGAAACTTGGTTGGTTTTTTCAATACAAGTCTCTCCTCCACCACGGGGAAACACTCTGCTTAATTATTGTACTATTTTTTTATCCCTCCACATTCTTCCTTTTCTCTTTTCTTCTTTCCTCTTTTTTCACTTCTCCTTTCTTTTCTAGAGCAGACAGGTACAAGAAGGAAGTTCTCTTTCATCAGCAGTCCTTTGAGACAGAGTAGAATTCAGTGAGTCCTCACCATGATAGGATCATAAACTTACTGGGTTAAACCAAGCTAACTTTCCCTAAGCTGCCAAGTTTGAGCTGCACCATACATATATGTGTTTCCTTGTGCCATTTTCTTGTCTTGTAATTTAGTTTCATTAATTTATTTATTTTTTCTTGATGACCCCTGAGCTATGGCTTCTCATTCCTCCCTCTAGTCAATCTTCCTTTCTTTCCTGGTTTTGCCGATATAGGCCTCAAAGAAAAAATGGCAGAAGAGCACAAAGTAGCTGAGGTACATGAGAGAGGACCAGATGATGTTCTGCACGTGGGAATGGCACTGGCCCTGCTGCATCCAGGAGAAGACCAGGTAATTGATCACACAACCAATCAACATCTGAGTGATCTGGGACAAGGTGATGAACATGGCAAACTTGCGAGAGACTCGGAAGCCAGCGGCCCGCAAGGCATAGTAAGAGTACATAACAGCATGGACTCCATAGTTCATGGTCATGAACCAGCCACCACCAGCCACCATGTCCTTGTAGGAATACCAAGAGTAAAGTAACACAGTAATGTGGTGGTACCAGTGTAAGAAGATGAGCTTCTGTTTCCTAAGAATAATGAATATTGTGTCACCTGTAAGAGAACAAAACGAAACAAAACGGGGGAAAAAAAAGTAAACAAAAGGGAGGGGAGGAAATGAGAGAAAACATACTGAACAGTTCCATAATCACTGCAGGGCTCTCTTCCCTCTGCTGTGGCTGGAGGCTGCACTACTGTGGGGCATCAAAAGCCACCTCACTTCTAGATCCCAGAGCCTTTCTGCACCTAATTATGCAATGTGTGGAAAACCAACACAACCATTTTTTCCTGTGGATAACCCCTTAGGTTTACTTGGTAGCCCTTTGCTGCCAATGTAATCCATGGAAGTCTGAGGTGAGGCAGGTGGATGTATCATCTCTGACCGTGATATTGTCCAGTATCTACTGGGACTAGAAGAGAAAAGCAGCTCAACAGAGAGCAGAAAGCCTGGAAAGGAAGCAGCACAGTGTCCTCCCATTCCAATGCCTGTCTGCAAACTGAACCTAGTTACACTCACTAGAGACTTTTGAGCTACTGTGCAAGAAACCTATTGCCTATGCAACCTACAATGTAATTGCTAGGAAAAAAAAAAAGTGCTTTTAGAAATACATCTGCTGTTGAAATGCTCATTCTTTTCTGCAAATGCATGCTGCTATTGTAGAAAAGTAAATGTTATTCTTCTTTCTGCTTTTCTCTTCCTCTGCTTCTCATGACTGCACTGAGCATCTCAAGTAGATGTATGTGTATATACATACTATTTGTTTTCTTTGTTATAGACATAGTGTTTCCACAAAGAATCCTCAGACTTGAATCTGTGTGTATCCCAGGAAATCAAAAGAATGAATATTAGTGATGGGTGGAATCAAAACTGCCTTGTCTGAACAAGGTCTGTAATAAGCTGTGATGCTGCTGTTTGCTTCATTAGCTGCAAGATGTCGACTCACACTTTAATAAGTAACCATATGCTCAGTTTATTGTTGCTCTGCAGTTCTAGCTGATGTTTTCCAGTTTTAACAACTAGTTTTGCAGTAATTTAAGCAGGAAACCAAGGTGTCCTGACACAGCAAGGCAACTGGTGTCTGTCTCGTTTCAGTTTTCACACTGATGCATTTTGGTGCTGTAATTTGTTAAATTCTCTGTTGAAAGGTAAAGGCTTCTTTTTGTTGTACACCTGAACACAGCAAGGGCTGCAGCCCCTTGAAGTTTAGGAAGGGGCATCCGCTGAAGTGAAAGCTGGAGAGGGGTGCTCAATCACTGCCTTTCACACTGAACCAGCCCTTTCTTACATGAATAAGCCACAGGGTGAGAGCACAGGCAGACTGGCTGTTAGGATGGCTCTGGCATGTAAAAGTATCCTTAAAAACAAAACAAAACAAAAAATTGCTGGAGAGACAGGAGTTTCTAAGAGTCATGACTGGGAAAGCTGGGGCTATTATGGAAAATTGGTTTCTATTTGGAGGAAGCAGCCAGCCACAGCTTTCAGTGTTTAGGGAGGAAGCACATTACTGTTCATAATTGCACGCCTACATGTGTATTTAAGGATGAATGCTGCAGAATGGAGGCAGAACCTGACTCAAAGCTTCTTGCTGACACAGCTGCTGTAGCCCAGCCTCCACTTGTGTACTGACTGGGTGAGTGACTGCTGGTTACACTGCTCGTGTTTGCCTGTGAGTAGCTAGGGATGAGCTTTGGACCAGATTGCTCTCACCTCTCAACTGCCCTGCTCTGTATAATCACTGCAGTGCAGTCCTGGGCTGGGAATGGTCTCATTCAACTGCACACTGCTCTAACTTCAGCCAAGATGGACTTAATCTCCAGAGACTAAAGCATGCAGAGTTTGGGCTTGGCTTGGTTCACTCACACAGAAGCACAGAAACTCTTCCTTCTTGTGCTTCCACTTCTGCTCTAAGTATGCAGAGTGAGAGAAAGGGAGAGAGGGTACTCACCTAGCTCGGGTGCTTTGCTTAGCACAAATGCATATGCCCAGAATTTGCTGACAGGTCCAATGTAAAAACTCTGGTCACACACTGACTGCTTCAGGCCTTTGGTCATCAGAATGTACAGCATATAAGCACCAGTTCGGACAGCACCGAATATACTGGAAAAGGAAAAGAGAAAACAAAGAAAGCTGAGTGGACACTTGGTATTGACATGGCATCACTTCAAATCATTAAGAGAAAAAGGCCATAAATGTGATGGAATAGTAAGTTTTGAGACAGCAGTAAAGCTGGAGCAACTCTGCTAGCTTCTGGGAAGTTATTCTGAGCTCAGATTTGTAAACTGGGCTGCAGCTGTATCCACTGCTTTTTTATTTCACTACTCCAGGAATCACCAGCAACTCTCCTGCCCACCCACCCCTGCAGGCAGAAGAGACAGTGATGTGTTCTTAGCATCTACACAGCCCATAGTACATCCCCCCCGTGTAGGCTTCTTCCCTCCCAGAAAGCTCCCCAGCCTGCTTTCCTCACAGGGACCGGTCCTTTGAACTCAGCAGAGTGCCAAAGCCTGCAGGAGTTTTGAAATGAGGTGCAACTCGTTCTGTGTCTTCTCTCTGCTCTTTAGCACATGCCTCTTTTTTCTTTTTTTTTTTTTTTTTTTTTTCTCAGGAGTTGCGTTTCTCATTCCCAAGAAGATAGGAGAACCTGACAGAGATGTGATCTGATCACTTCCTGAGGCTGTGAACTCCTCAAGCTAGCCAGGGCAGGCTGCTGCTTGCTCCTTGTTTCAGGTGGTGGCAAAACTGGGTGGAGAAAGATCAGGTAGAATATCTAATCATCCACTGGTTCTCCCATTAGCAAATACCTCAGTGCTGACATTAAAAATGGGGGGGGGGGGAAAGAAAATTTAAATTATTAAATCAAATAGCTGCAAGCAATATGCCCTTCCTTGTACAGAAGCTGTATTGCTTTTCTAAAATATCATTAATTATTCAAGTTCTAAAACCAAAGAGAATTCTGTGCCATGAACACAAACTCAGATGAGAAGAGCACTTGTGTCAGCAACTGGCACACGGCGACTTAACTGGGAGTGATGCAGTGTGGACACTCAGGGCTCTAATCTGGCCTGGTAACAGAGCCAAAGAGCATTTGCTCCGTGGGGATTACAGAGTTTCACTTTGCTGTCCTTGGGATTATCATGATGCAATTCTTCTCACCTTTCTGTTTAGCAATGACTGCAGAGCTCTCCTTGGAGTGCACGTGTGCACACACTCACACCGAGTTTCCTACCAGTTCACAGCACAGGGGCTTCCTCCAGATCCATGAAGTGCTGCAGCTCTACATGGTGTGAGTCAGACTAATCTGATTTTTTCCTTTATTAGTAAAAACCAAGTTAGGTTTGTGTGTAATTCACAAGGGAAGGCTTTATAAGTAAGGATGGTAAACTGGAAGGAACTGATTCAATCACCTAGCTAGCCCTGGTGAGCAGGTGAGCTGCGTGCCACAGCACTGCCTTGCCAACAAGCACACACCACTGGGGACAGAAAAAGATCTAACAGCCACCTGCAAATGTGCCTTGCACCCAGAGAGCCAGCGCTGCTTTTCGTGCCTCTGCCACCTAATCTTGTTTGTTCTGTAAGGTAAGAGCAACCACCACATTTTTCTCTTGCACAGACGTGATGTGCAGCAGGGTGATGACACTGCTTGCTCAGTGAATCACTTCTGCTTCATTTTGTCCTCTCCTGCTCTCTGCTGTAGCTTTTGTGAGGTACTGAAGTGAACTGCTTACCAAAGCAGTCTGTCTGGTGGGAATCATCTGCAGGGATTTCAGCAGTAAGGTAGCAGGGAAGTGCTGTACAGTTAATAGCCTTTTGCAACTGCAGAGACTGACCAGAAGCAAACCCTGCCAGCAGCTTTCTCATCTGTTCAGGCTCAAATTGTCCTACATTCTGCCCCCTTCAACAGTGATTTCTCTGGTACATTAACAAACAGCCAACTGATAGTTTACTGTCCATAATATAATCAAAACTTATCCCTGAGTAAAATAAAAACTAGTACTTGTCCTTCACAAACTTCTTTTCAAACGGGGGGGGGGTCTCAAAGCACATCTTGTGCATGAATTTGGTGCAGCATTAAGAGGGAGAAACTGAGAGCTGCTTTCTGTCCCCTCCCTCCTACCTACCAGGAGGGTGTGAAGTACTTGCTTCTCAAAAGTCTGAGAGGACAGGGGGTAGCTCAAGACTTCAGCTCAACCTCAGGTGACACTGGAGCAGGATCAGCTCCTCCTTGCAGCGAGAAGGATGCTGCCCATTGTTCTAGGGATGCTTTCTATGCATCTCTATCACTGCACCTGGCTCCTGACACCTCTGGACATTCTGGTCCAGGATCAACACTGCAGCATAGAGCAGGGAATGTAGCTTCCACATACGAAAGTTGAGCACAGAATACAGCAGCATTTCATAAAGGATTTCAGTATTTTAGTGCTGTGATTACCAGCAAGTAGAAGTTCCCTGCTCCAGATCAAGTCTTAAACCAAACATTCCATTCAAACTGGACCTGCAGCTCTGGTAAAGAAGGCACTGATAGGAATTAAAGTCTTGACAGTGGCTAAGGTGAATGTAAAACTCTCTAGCTATAAGAACATGTCAAAAGCAGAGCATGTTCATTTCCAGAAGCAGCCGGCCTGTGTACAGTGTGCCAGCAGAGAGCAGCAGGGAGCCTGCAGCCAGCAGCTCAGCCCTGCTGCACCAAGTGGAGGGTTTGTAGGGACTTCAAGCCTTACCCAGGCCCACAGGCTGTTCAACAGGGGCCACAGCAGAGGCAGCCAGCTGGATTCACCAGTCCCTGGGCTGTCAGACTATCCTCTGCCATGGGTGTGCTGGGCTAAGCTAGCAGCAAGATCACTGGGCACTCAGCTGGAGCTCCCATGGGTCTGGCTCCAGCTTCCAGCCTGGGGCCTGGCTGGAGGAGAGAAGAACTCTGAATTCTGCCCCAACCTGCTCACATGGTGACTCTCAGAGTCCCAGCAAGGGGAGTCTGTGCCCTGGGAGGTGGCAGAGAGCATGTGGTCATCCATGACAGCCACATCCAACAGCCAGTGGTCCTGATCATCTTACAGCCTTCAGACTGCAAACTGCCTGTACCATAGGGATGATAAAAGGAAGGTTCTTGGGTTGGTTTGTTGCTTGCTGCATGCTAAAGAATGCAAAATATTTACGGAGGAACCACTCTGAATCCCACAGAAATGTTTAAATGTCAGCACATGAAGAACGTGGAGCTTCCTACACCTCCCTCTGTGAGAAACCAGGCTGTGGTCACCTTCCCCTTCTCTGGTCATCAGTGTTTCAGGGCTCCTAGCAAAGTTCCCTTCTGCTGCTGAAGAACTGGTCTCTTAACACCATAAAACAGCCTTTCTGTGTCCTCCTGCTGTCCAACTGTGTTCCTCAGTGAGAGGAACAGGCTGTGCTGCTACAGCTCTGGTGCAGGGCACAGACACCCCTGGGTCTGACAGGTCAGAGCAGCAGGGTATTTTCCAAGAGCACACCCAGAGGCACCTCTGGAGGATGTGGGTGCTGAAGGGGCCACTTGCCTGGCAAACCAGCAAAGGGAAGGGGTTTTCCAAGCTTGCCACAGAATTGTTTTTCTCCTAGGTGACTGCAGATAAAGTTGGTAGACTATGGGTGGGAGATGTCCCTTTCCAGGGAGGAAGCACAAAAGGACAGGCAGCAGCACTACCTCACTGGGCAATGTGCAATACATGATGGTGCAATTCCCAAAAAGTTGGATTTTCCAGATGGCATAAATTGTCCAAAAGAGAAGAGGGATTAATTAAGCCTATGGGAATTGTGACTACATACTTTCACTAAAAGGTTGTCAGCCTCCCTGAATGGTATCTCAGATGTGGCTCCTGTCTTAGTTTGACTATATTCAGATAAAATTCCATAAAATCCTGGATCTCCTTGTATAGACAGGTGTAGAAACTCTGAGGTTGCTTTAGGCCTACCTTTGATTGCAAAATCATCATTATTTTTACTGTACAGAGAGAAACCATACACTAGGAAACCAGTCATTAAGTACCAATGAAATGTGGGCAATGACTGAAAGATCATTTGGCTGTTGTTCAGTGACCTACATGGAATTAATGGCTTTTCTTTTGATCTCAAGGAGTTAATGAGAGCTGTAACTAAGTCAATACAACATGACAGGGCCTCTAAAGTCACAGAAAAGCAGCCTAGAAAAGGATCTGGCACCCACCATCCTACATGGTCAATGTGACACAAGGGCAGCCTATATGAGATATTCATATATATTAATAACTGACTAGAAAAACCAGCTTTGTAAGTCTGCACCTGGTTATTAGCAAGTATTTTGCTAGGTTTGCAGCACTAAGGGTTCCATTTTCCCAGTTAAACGAATTGGTCTCTTGGTCAGCGAAGGATGCACAGCACTGCAGTGTTCACCCAAGGGATAAAACAGTCTCAAAGAGAACAGTACTGCCTACAGATTTGGTGTCTCTTGCCTCTCAGTGGAATATTTACAAGGCATTTTACAAGCATTTAAAAGTGAGGAATTCTTAATAGTGAGTTACCTTGAAATCCTAGAGAGAGACTGTTTCAAATTGCAGCTGATGGACTTAACCCAACTGTTACATTTGTAAGAAATGGCAAAGAAAATCAATGTAATTAGGCTGTTCCAAGATTTCTGTTGCTGTCAAGCAACACCAAGGGTAGTGGTGGAGACAGGGCAAGTCAATCCTGCACAAACAGTGTTCTTACAAACCACCTGCAAATACAGTAGTTTCTTGGCCTACTATACATTTTCTTTTTTTTTTAAAGTTACTCTTTGAGTCCCAAGCCATCTACTGTATTTAGCCAAGGTGCACCTAAATCTTTAAAGAAAATGGTTTATAGATATAAAAGCTGTTGGTACTCCCCTTAATATCACATTTCCATTGTCTGCACAGCTGGTATTTTGGCAGATTGCTTTCAAGACCTAAAAATCCAATGATGTGCAGAGAGATACAGTGCAAGTTTACAAACACAACAGCTGAAATCTCCCTGACCCAGCCAGCAGCTCAGGTAAGGGCAAGATGTGTCTTTCACAGACTCAGCCAGACTCTCTCCCTTTCCCTCTGACTTCCCTTGGCATTTTAGGCAAATACCAGAGTGGATCTGTCCTGACACAGCTGGACACAAGCCACGGAGAATGTCAACCTACAGGAGTCAGTTTTACAAGCATTCCTGCTTCTATCTCTCCCAAACTGTCCCACCAGAATTTGCATAGGACCAGCTGATCTTACTGTTAAGAGAAAATAGTTGGATTCTTCTCCTTCATGAAATTTTTGCAGCTGTTCTGACTACTGTAATAGTTTTGCATTAACACTGCCTGACAATGCCCTTACTGGCACCAGTGCACTCCAGAAGCAAATCAGCTATGGCTCAGAATCCATGGTGGGGTCACAAACTCCTTGTGACGTGGGCAGGAACTGCCCCAAACACACAAATGCTGCTTTTCAGACCTTTCTGCTGTTACCTGATCCAGGTGTCCCTCTAGCAAGATCTGCAATGCAAATCCATCCCGTTTCAATTGGGATCAATACCCAAAGCCAGGCCAGTTGTGAGCTAGTGAACAATTGTGCAAGTATTTTACATGGCTCCAAGAAATAATGCATCATTTGTGCAGGTTTCTACACCCATAAGCCTATGCATACATGCTTGGTGGTTATTAGGTTCCCATGTGATCCATCTGGGGCAGGGAAATGAGATACACTGAGGTGACAGCTCGCACTGTGGTTTTCAAATGAGGGCAGATACTGTGCTCTTTGCATCAGTCTTTTTTTTTCTCCTCAGCAATAAATCCCTCTATGTGGGGCCACTCCCTTCAGCCCTTCCCTCTTGTCACAACCCACCTGGGCCCAAAAACCCTTTATTTGTCCTTTTTATTGACAAAACTGGAAAGAAAACCAGGCTTAACTTATTTCCTTCTCTCTCCAGGGACCTCATTAAAAATACCCAAACAGGGACATCTCTGCTGGGCTCCAGATCAATGGACACTGCCATCCAGAGATTTTAATCACATTAACACCACAGCAGAGTAAAATCCATCTGATTCTCTCTTGCTGAAGTGGCAAGCTCAACAGTTCTGCCAATTGCTGCTACTGCTCCTCGGAAAGTTTAATTGTATGTGTGGATAAAAAACAATCTACCACAGGTACCTCCTTCCAGTCCCTCCTCACAGAGCCTGAACTCCCTCTCCAGGCAATGCCATCTGATCCCCCAGACCTGCCTTCTTTATGACTGGTAGTAGCTATGTTCAGCCACTCCTGAGGAGCAGAGCACAAAAATAATCAATAGAGCAAAGCTCTGTGAGCTGGGGAACCTGCACTGCTTAGAAACACTGCAGGAAAACAACTGCCAGGGCTAGATTCATAGACTCACAGAAGGGTGGATTCATAGACTCACGGAAGGGTAGGAGGTGGAGATCTCTAGAGATCAAGTCCAACCCTCTGCCAGAGCAGGGTCACCCAGGGCAGCCCACACAGGAACAGATCCAGGTGGGGTTGGAAAGTCTCCAGAGCAGGAGACTCCACAGCCTCCCTGGGCAGCCTGGGCCAGGCTCTGGCACCCTCAGTGGGAAGAAGTTTCTCCTCCTGTTGAGGTGGAACCTTCTCTGCTCCAATTTATCCCCACTGTTCCTTTTCTTATTCCTGGGCACTACAGAAGAGATTGGCCCCTTCCACTGGACACCCACCCCTCAGCTATTCACAGACAAGATCCCCTCTCAGTCTTCTCCTCTCCAGACTAACCAACCCCAGCTTTCCTACTGGCAGTCTTTGCAACAGGGAGGTACAAAAGGTTATACTGTCATGGAGAGTCTCTCAAAGAGCACTCCTTGGCTACCAGGGCCCACTGGGCTTTGGCAGAGACCAGCAAGGGGCAGTGGTCAGGCTGAAGGGCAGTTGCACTCAATCATTATTCTAGGAACATGAGAGAATAGTGTGAGCTGCTTACAGGGACACCCATGTGTCCCAGCTGCTTACAGGGACATGGAAGTGGTTTCTTTCCTTGCACGAAAAATAACTTTTCAGCACTATCCCCACATCCCAAAGAAGCAGTTACAAGCTAATCAATAGTAATTACCTATCATCCAGCCTTGCCCTCTTCAACATGCTGCTCTCTGATTATCTGGCACACGAAGGGCAGGAACTTGCAGGAACACTATTTCTTGATGAAAGCTGTTATTCCTTGAGCAATAACTGACAATTCCATCACTAAAGAATAATTGGACTTTACTGGCAGCTGAAGGTCCCTGGCAGCCTGTGAAGGCTGTATAGTCAGTGAGATGTTTTTCTGTCATGAAACATTCCCTAGTTTTTAGATACCTATTTCAGCAAGTTTGGGTTGTGGCTAAATTACAAAAAAGAAAATAAAAATAAAACAAATCCATTTTCAACTTGAGCCCCATGTTTGGTGTGATCTCTCCTAAGAATTAAGGAATCCACCTCAGGATTGCTCAAGTAGCCCATGAGGATTCATAAGCACAGTGCACCTCTTTGGCAATCCTTAATGATGCTTCAAGGGTGTCTGCACTTGTTCCTCTGTCCTGACTGAAATGATTCTCACCATCCAACATCGACTCAAGGAAATTTTAGAGTAACTGTAATGCTGCAGTGATTGAAATGATAATCCAAACAATCTATTTCTGCAGGATAAATTAAAGATACTTACAGGATCAAATGTATCGAGCTGGTAGAGTAACTGTCATGTATAGCATTGAAATGTATGTGTTCAGGAGTTTAATATTATCCTAGGCAAATAAAGCCAAAAAGTAATAAAGTAAAAGATTTAGCAGAGAATGAAGGCAACCAATGGAGCTAGGCACCACTAAAGCTCTAACCCAGGCAGAGAACAAAGTAAGCAGAACCTAAGTTAGAGGAAAAGATGAGCATTTGACAGAATAAAGAAGGCTTAAAGAAGCTAAAAGTTTTAATAGAGCTGTAATGAGCTGCTCAGATCCATAAATTTAATGGCAATTACAGGCCTGGAGCCTCCTTGGGGCAGCACATGGCTGGAGCAGTCCTGATCTCAGGGACTGGCCTCCAGTCAGGAAATAACAAATCCACTGTGTTCATTCAGCAGCCACGGAGAGCTGCTGAAGTGTGGGCACAAGGATGAGTGTTTAGAAGATCAAACTCTTGTATTTGTTTAGAGGAAGCAAAAGGGGGTGACCTCCCCAGAGCCCTCCACGCCAGGGCAGCATCTACTAACACTCCTGTCTGTCTGACAGGTCGGGCCAGTAACACCTCTTAGTCTTTCATTCCTGCTGTCTCCAAAAAGCACAAGCTGCTTTGGACTGACTCAGAGGGAAATCCATGGAGATTTCTGTCCCCCAGGGATTTCTGCATGGGGGAGGGACCCCTAAGCAGGCACACGAACCAGGCCCTGAGCTTGAGTCAGCTGCAGAAGTGCCATCACCAGGGGACAGATGGGAGGTTTCATTTCTTTTGAATGAATTATCTACTTTCCCTCTAGTACAGTTCCCTTCTTAAGCCACCAAACAGATGTTCTTTATTCCTAAAATACCCTTTCCAGTCTGCTCCCCAGTTAAAACAGAGAGGGAAAAAAAGTCTCCCTCCCAGGCAGCTCTGCTTTGACTATGACACTGATAGCAAGTGGTGGCCCGTGAGGGCTCCCGTGGGCTGGGGCAGGGTGATCTCGTGAGAAAGGTGTAACTCAAGGTGACAAATGGAGTGTCAACACTCTCAGTGACTGTGAGAGTAGCAAGGGAACGGGGGCAAAACGAGTGCAACAGCTGCTTCCCAAAGAACACTGAATTCCCTTTGCTAAGGCGTTTGCTTTTCCAGCAATCAAGACACACAAGCAAACAGAGAGAGAAAAAAAAAGAGGATTTTAAAGGAGGCCCAGTTTAGCATTGAAAAATATATTCTCACAGCAATTTTTAGCCACTCTTATCCATATCTCCTATAAAGTGGCATCAGCCAGGTCCCACAGGGAATTCTTGGTTTAGTTTTAATTAGGCCCAATTAGGTAAAAATAGTAAACCCAATTTACATTCAGAATTACTTTGATGGACACAAGGAGTCCACAGCAGGAACAGCAGAGGTGAGATGTCAGGAGAGGATGGGCAGGGAAGTTCATCATGTGGCATCAACTACAATGCCAGGAGTAAAGGTATTTGCCATGGGATGCCCTCCTTACTTGGAATAATTAAGGTACACACTGAAGGCACCTTTCTTGACACTACTCTGCTGCTCTTACTCTAGATATTTTTATCACCTCTGCCCTGCTTTTGCAATGCCAGCTAGCATTTGTTTTGCATACTATGAATCCACACTACACAGCACCATTTGTATTCCCCTTACAGTCCAGTTTCCCAGTAGGGAAATTTCAGAATAACATTTTCTTCCTAAACTGTCAGGTCTCATCTAAGGCTATTTTTTTTTTTTTCGTCTTCTTTCCCACTCATTCTGAATTCCTCCTGATCACCCAAATTTCAGCTTTTGCTCCAAAAAGCTAATTAAAAATATGTTTCCAATATCTGTTATATAAGAAAATCAGTATGTATAGATGAACGTGGCCCTATAGAAATGACTTAAGTAGAAATATATTAAACATTTTACTAATTTGGATTCTGAGAAATATCCTACTGAGAATATGCATTAATGCTTTGCAAATACAGGGAATGTTTCACATGGAATTCACTTGCTTTCAAATATATAAGTCATTATTAATTCACTTTAAATGCTGCTTATTCATTTAAATGTTATTTTACAAATATTTTTCTTGTCAGTAACTCATTTTCTCTTTGAACATACTGTCAGAAAGGACCTTTACAAAATTTGGGAGTATTTTAAGATTTTTGATGGGTTGCTCAGCAACATAAGAAATTAAGTTGTGTTTTCATCTCTGTGGCAAGGATCTGTGAATGGCAGCTCTTGATATAGGATGTAAATATGAATCATTTGCCACCAATTTTCCTAATTATCAGCATGATCACTAAAATGCATTTCAGAGTCACGAGCCCAAGGACTTGAAATCCTTTCTTTAAACTCATGCTTATTCTTTTCCTACCAGTTCAGCTCAGGACTGAGTTCCTCACACAAGGTGTTTCTGACTGCCTTGCTGGGGCTCTCTGCAGAACCCTTCTCTTTATCTTTCAAATACAAGACCTGTTGCTGTTTGGGGGACTCTGCTTTTGAGGCTTCAGCTACCTTGGTGGCAAGAAGCTTGTGACCCTTCAGCTGCTGTGGCCACCATTTCTACTGCTTGGAGAGAAAGCTTTTCCCAGGGACAAAGACACCTGGAAACCCTTTGTGGTGACATCTCCACCAGTGCTACAAGGCCTAGCTGAGTCTGGACTGGAATCCAAGTGATCTCAGGTGGTGCTAACAGGGTTAGGGTTGTGTGGGTTGGATAGACAAAGAGAAACCTCTCCTCTCACTGCACCAAGCCACAGTCAGGTTCAGCCTCTGCCTAAAGACACTGCATCACCACTGGTTGTTTTGGCTCCATCTCCCCTGCCAACCTAACTGTATTCCCTAGGGAATGCCACCTCTTACTGCTATCAGTGAGTGCCTCTACCCTGAGGCTACTGTTGGCAGCCCCTGAAGGATGGGCAGCAAGCAAAGGGTGCCAGGCTGTTGGCCTGTGTGGCGAGCAGCTGATCAAAGACCTGCTTCAGCTCCTCTCTGGGCTGTGAAAGGAATGACACAAACCCAGCTGAGATACAATGAAATCATAAATTCATCACTTCATATCCTTCTGGGAGAGCCCCGGTCTCAGCTTTCCTGATCCCTAGAGATGCCAGAGTGACACTTCCAATATATTCCAATAATATAGTGAAAAAAATTCCAATGAATGCCCCTAACTTCATGTTCAAAGTGGTGTGAATATAAAACTGGCAACTCAGAATCATGGTGTTTCTTCAGATGTTTAACCCCAGGAAATATTCAGAAATAGAGGGCTGACTGTCACTTTGATGTGTAGGTGAATCAGTAAAGGTTTCCTTGGGGTCTTATGAGACTGAAAAAGGAACTTTTATGTCAGCCCCCTAACAGCAGTTTGCTGTTGATACAGAGCATCACAGAGCTGCTCCCCCAGGCCCTCAGTATAGAAGCAGGCTGGGCAAAAACACTTAACTGAAGTGTAGAAAACAAGAGATTGAAAACATTTCAGACAACACTAAATCTTCAATGACTGTAAGAAGTCAACAAACCTGCTAGGCAGAAAAAAACCAACTCAACAACCCCAAGACAAATATCCCAAACTAATTTCTCAGCACAAGATTTCAGGAGATGATGTGAAAAGCATGATTTACTGCCATTGCTCCCACAGAAGTTTTCACTGAGAAGTGGTAACATTCCAGAGACTTAAACGTTCAAAACTAGTCAATGCTTCCAAAGGGAAATAAAGCTGCTTTTCTGCCTCAGCAGTCCTGCTGGCTGCCAGTGTTGACACAGAACTCACTCTCCACAGAGCTCCTGAATGCTCAGCAAGCTCAGTAGGGTGGTGTAGTTGTTTTGTTTATTTATAAAGCATGACAAGTTTCCTACTGTAGCTGTTACCACATTTAAATGATCTTGGCAAGAGGGAGGTGTGCAGGATACAGTCTGAAGAAGGACCATGTCATTGCCTGGCAGGCAATTGCCTTTTTCTTTTTAAGCCCCAAACACATCCTTCCAGTCTCTGTTAAGTGTTAGTTCTGAGAACATCTGAAGCAGGTAACATGGTGAAGGGAGATAAATAAGGACTCTGGAAAAAAGCCTCACACTGACCTTGAGGCACAATACTGAGGGCTCTCCAAGCAGGTTTTTCTTCCTCACTACAACCACTATGCATTAATTCTAATTACAACTAATTGCTTACAGGACCCTAACAGCAAAACTATGTTAGACACACAGCCAGAAGTACAGAGCCAAGTGCAACCAGATGAAAACTGTAAATTGTCAAGTGTTAGAACTTGGTCTCAAACTTATCCAGGCTGCTCAAAGTTTTGTCAGCACTAGGGTATTTTTTAAAAAGCTATGAACTATTAAAATCAAGCCCACACAAAGTGCTTCTGTTAGTGTCTTAGTTGGAAAAGACAAATTTAGAAATAATTTATTTTCCCCTGCCAGAGTTTTAGGAAGTGTCAACGTGACAGAACAATTCTGAGAGGAAAAAAGGATAAGCCATGAAAGAAAATAAACTCCCTCATTCCTGCTTGATTTTATACTCACTGCTCAAACTATAACCATCCTGTGAAAAAAATCACATATCATTCACAGCTGCTCAGGAGGCAAACCTGTTTTATGGACTGCTTAACTACTGTGATGAGCAATTATTATGTTGATATTAGAAAAAGATGTAGGGATCAGTGTTTGATAGGAGTTTGATAGGGGTTTCTATGCTGCTGAGTGAACTCTAGGCACTGAAATAAAGGATCATCTTCAGGCCTTCTGTGCACTATTAGTGACTTGCACCAAAAGTTTGTGTGTTTGTTGGGCTGTTCCTGTATGCATTTGTTCATTTACCTTTAGACTCGTTCAAACTTTGCATATTAAGCAGATGAAGTGGGATTCAGTTTGGTCTGTTTTACTCCAGACTTTGGGAGCTACCAAGAACCTGAACTCGACTGTCCCCATACTTGATGGCATGGAGTCAGCTAGAGAGAGGTGTGTCACTAAACCCAGCCTGTGATGGAATAACCAGAAGTGAGATTCTGATTTCAGTAACAGTGGCCTAATTTATCCATCATCAAAGCAGTGACTTTAGGTTTCCCTCACTGTAATGGAGATCAGGCTTCACTATTCCATGTATACACCATAAAAGCCTAATACTAACTAGTAAGTGAGAACAAGACTAATATGTTAATGCGCTTGTTTGTATCTGTAGCTTGCATGGTGAATTTATTGCAAACGTGCTTTTTCTCTCCTGTCCTCACTGTATTTTCACCTCTGTTCTTCAAGAGGGTTATTGATTTCTCTGTTCTTCAAATGCTGTGTGATCTGGCGAGTCACTGCCATGGTGAGGAGTGGATCTGGCCAGAACCCTGAGTAGAAGCAGCCCAGAGCTTGTCCATGGGGCACTGCCCAGGGCAGGTGGTAGCAGAAATGCCTACCTGAAGACAGCGAGGCTCAGGGACCAGAGCACTAGTGGTTTCCTCAGTTCAAACTTTGCTCGTTTGTTCATTAGGTGCCGACCACCAAATATAAAGGCAGCGTACAGAGCTGAAAACAGGAATGACTTCTTCCTGCAAAACAAAACCAAAAACAAACACCTGTCAAGGACTGGGTTAGGATTAGATACACAGCACAGTCACATCTGGATGTAACTGCCCAGAAAACCCTTCTGAAGACAGTCCTGCAGCCCAGCAGATTATTGTTAGTTACGGACCTAGCTGAACTCCAGAGCCTGGGGGAGCTCTGAAAAAGGACAGACAAATTTGGCTCCCATTCCTCCCCAGTGTTTAAAGAGCCTGAACTTCAGTGAGGAACAGAACAGATCCTGCAGACCTCAGTCACACTTCTGCAAGTACCAGCTGATCACTTTTTGTGGCCCTTTCATCTCTTTCACATCAATTTTTGTTCCTGCAGTCTCCTCGCTACCTGGCAGTTTAGTTTCCCAGCATTTCCTCCAACAAGATCTTGAGCACTGCAACACAGCACAAATTGCCTGATGAAAACCAGTGAGGCCAGCAGCCCCATTAGGCAGCAGCCACACTGGCTGGGTGCCTGTGAGGGCCAGTTCAGGAAATGTGATGGATCTGCTGGAAGGTCAAACAGGGCTCTGTTAAGGAACTTCAGTGATACTCTCAGGATTGCAAGTTTTATTTTTAAAAGTGCCTGATTGTAGCCCAGCCAGCAATAATCAGGAAATGTTTGAACTCTGCTACTATAACTCATTGTAAAAGAACCATTAGAGGTCAAAAATAGATTCACCCTGGGATTCCTTCCCATACAGCACAATATTATACTGACACACAGCATTAATGGTGACCTGGGTATTTAGGAAGAGATTTTTCTCTACAGAATATAGTAATTACATTCCCAAATACCAGCAGGCTTTGCACTGAGAGGTGCTGTTTCTGACTCCAAAAGGGAAAGACACTCTCATATCAGGCAACTACTTCATTAACATCTCCCAGAAAGGCAGCAGCAAGCTACAGGAACTTACACTCCTTCTGACCCCAGCATGAGACAGACCCTGGTCAGAGCATGGCATGATGCCCAGACTCCCCAGCAGGGCCAAGGGTCACCCACACTGTGATTTCTAGAGGGCATCTATTTGGATATTTATATGAAAATATGTTGCTTTGCCTCAAGATAAAGACAAGGACAAGCTCCCGGTGTCACTGCTGGTGCCGAGCAGGAGCTGGAGGCTCCTGTGTTAGGATTAGCTGGCTGAGGGTACCCCCTGGCAAGGGATATGAGCAGCACAGGACAGTCCTAAAGGCCAAACAATAGCACAGCACGTGCTTGCAGCTGCTCAGGGCAACTGGCACGTGGATCACAAGCTCCTCAGTGGACAGGGATCTTCCATGAACACTAAGAAAAGCTGCAGAGCACGTCTGACTGGAAGCACGCAGCCTGCACTGGAGACAAGGGAGTTTTAGATGAGTTTGAAAGCTAAGTAACAGCAAAGCCAAAGAGACAGAGGCACAGCAGCATGAGTGCAGCAGCAGGCCATTTGCTGACTGCTTAGAAGCTCCTGTTCCTACTGACATAACCACAGGTCAGTGTTGCACAGCATGGGGAACTGCATGAGAATCATCTGGTGCTCTGCTGGGTGAGCTTCAGCAGCCACACTGGGAACCAGCCCCAGCAGGACCACAAAGCCAGCACCTTCTCACCTTACACACCAAGATGGTCTAATTGCCATGGCAATGTTTATCACAACCAGGTTCTGAAAACCACAAAGCCTCACCCTTTAGTCATCTCACAATGAAGGAAGAAGAGCATTCATTTTCACTTCCATGGCCTCGAATTTCAGTGTCAGGGAAGGGGCAGAATTAACACATTTGATAGCATGGGGGTCAGTAAACATTTGTTAACCAGTTTGTGTAGCTCTGAACCACCTCAAACTTGCTCCTGCTGACCTGGCTGACTGTTAAGACAAGATTTATGGGCTACAGGAGAGGAGCAGACTCTCAGTGTGAGGCTGGACTCTGTTCCCATCTCCTTCCTTCTGCAGCCTTTTCAGCAGCAGGCAGTAGAGCAGCCCACTGCCAGTCTGGGCATGGGAAGGCAGAGGGAGGGTGATGGGATGCAGCACAGTCTGATACACTGTCCTGGCTGCCCCAGGGCATCAGGAGAGACACCTGCTCTTCATGCAGGATTTAAGAGCAGTAGCTAGAGGCAGATAGGCAGGCAACAGTTCAGTTCTGCATCAAATGCAGCCAAGACTTCAAAAGAATGGTTCCAATTCAATTCCAAATGAAGGAAAACAAGCAAACAGAGTCTAAATGAGTAAGTAGCTCAGGTCTGAGCTCTGTTTGTCTCCCTTCCTCTGTCCCTTTACACCAAGTAACATTTCATGTTGCTGCTCACTCCTGAAACTTTGTTCTGGGAGTTCAGGCTGTGGAGGTCAATAGCTGCACGATACTAATTAGAGCAGACAAATTTTACGTCAGTTTTAACAGCTTAGTCAGGAGTTCAGCAGCATTTCAGTGATGGTAAATGGGATCCTGCAGCATCCAGCTTTGGACTGGCAGTGGCAGACACACCACGAGCTGACTGCACACAGAGAGCAGCTGTAAGCAGTTTCAGACAAGGAGGGATGCAGTGGCATTATCTCCTGTCAGAGGTAAGCACAATACAGAATAATGATTGGGCTCATTTTGAAATCATCTCTCTGCTTTGACACCTGCTGACAACTTTGGGGAACTTTCTGCATCCAAAGGACTTTGAATTTTCCCCTCTCTGCAGCATATGGTTAAAAGGACTGGGCAGTCCAGGTGATACAAAGGGGCTGCAGAGGTTTGTGCTGCCAAGATAATCTGTTTAGCTGCATTATACTGGTATTAACCAGCTTCCTACCAGTGTTTTTATGATGGATTTTCCTGAAAGGTTCATGGCTACAGTCTGGATCCTGGGCTGGTGACACAAAGCAATGGCAATCTGGCAGCATCCCATTGGATCTGGTTTGCTTTTAGCCAAGGGAGGCTAATATCAAATGAGCACTTTTATAAAGAGTTTTGGAGTTGTTCTGGAGCACTGCAACTTTCCATTGCTATTATCTGGAGAGAAAGTAAATAGAGCAGAAGAAGGACAGAAAAATTAACCTTGAAACTAAGAAAATTTTTTTAAATCCCCTGAAGTAATTCAGCTCAGAATCACATCCAGCAACTTCAACATTAGCACATTCATGTGTTTGTCTTCAATTCTGTTCTGCAGGGTAACACAGTAGACATCAAGACAGGGCTGCCAAATCCTCCACATTTTCCTGGCATTTCTGTTTCTCACAGTTGTCTCCCACCTTCCTACATTTTCAGACTTCAGGGACTGAGTACTCTCTCTACTGAGCACAGCTCCATGTTTCCTCATCTAAAGTTGCCAGCTCTTTTCCCCCCAAAAGGAAGGCTGGGGAGTTTTCTGGAGAACCCATAAAATGCTCTGCTTGGGATGGGAGGTTACTAGAAGGAAAGGATGAGAAGGTTTGGGGCTAGAGGCTGAGATGTGAGGCAGATCTTTGAGGGTACAAGCACAGAGGTGGCTGCCTCACCAGGGAAGGGGACAGGCAGAAGCAGCTGACACAATGGGAGAAAGAGAAAAGAAATTATGAATTCCAAGTATGGAAGGCAAAGGAAGGGAGCTGGTGGTCAGGAGATAAAAAAAAAAAAAAAAAGAAATAAAAGCAGGGTAAGATGAGAGATAAGGATCTTTTTTCACTGGTTTCTCCCAGCTTCCAACAGAAAACAACAAGAACTTGTATTGATAACTGCAACTTCTATCTTGAGAGCCTACCTAAGGTGCTTTGTCAGTGTAAGTCACACAGCAGACTCGTGTCCTCAGCTCACAAGCAGTGACTGGGTCTCGTTTAGAAGTCACACATTCCATGTGAATGTGTACACAGGGTGGATGTATACATGTCTATGTACTAAAGGGTGTGAGAATGTGAAAATCAGTCTGATTCTACCTTGGAAATACTGCCAAACCAAACCTGCTCCCTCTCCCCAGACAGAACCCTGACAGACTCTAGAGGTGTGTGACACTGCCAGTCTGCATATGGGAATATCACCTGCATTCCTGGCTTGGATTGGGAGTTTCTGCAGCTGCTTCCTGATGGCTGTAGCAGGTTTAATAACGGGGAGAGAAGGACAAGCTGCCTGATCCACACGTGCTCACACAGTTGGCTGTGTTTCTACAGCTCCTTTGACATTTCTATTTAGAGCAGTGCTGACGAGTCACACACAGGTAGGTGACTCACTGGTGATGGTCCCTGACGTAACAGGCTGTTGGAAAGTAAATGGGGACGTGGCTCATACCAATCATCTGATCCAGGGATTTCTAAAGCCTGCCTCTCAAAAGACCATTTCAGCCCCATCGTGACAGGCACTGTCAGATATGCAGGTCTGTGCTCCCCTTGGGGCCAGGCACCCCTCTCCTTGCTGGTAGCCAGGGAGTCGTGGGAACAGCCTGGCCAGGGGCTGCTATTCCCTCCCAGCTGCCTGTTCCCAACACCCAGCTCCTGCCCCTACCACCAGCCAGTACCTGCACCACCAGCCAACTCCCTGACCCTCAGAACAGGAAGGAACACAGTGCTGGGAGGCTGCTGGGGGAACTGTCCCTGCCTCAGCCCAGCAGAGGATGGAGAAGGACTTGGCTGGGCACTGACTCTGAACACTGCCAGCTGAGCCAAGGCTTAGCCTGAAGTGCAGGTCCCCCACTGCCTGGGTGGGAATGGGAAGGGTGAGAGGTGCAGGAGCAGCTGTTTCTGAGGAGCAGGTCACAGCCTTCCAGAGGCTGCACTGGAAACAACCCCAGTTCCCCCAGACAACCTCCATGGGCATTCTCCCTGCAGAGCAAGAGGCTGTGCCCATCTGTGCCTCCCAATCCCATTGTGTTCCTGCAGGCCAGGAGCAGGCCAGCACTCCCAGTTCATGCCACTGGCAGGGTAGGCAACAGCCCTGAAATTACAGAGGGGAGAAACAAGGGCACAGGAGTGTGGAGGCACAGGGGAAGGTGGCTCATGTCCTGCACCTCCCTGATGGTTGCATTTGTTTTTCTGAGAGCTGGTTGCCAAGATTGCCTGGCTCGTGCCTGTGGCATATGCGTGTTACAGAGCATGAACCACACACTGCACCCTGTGCAGCTAGGGATGAAAACAGACACAGCTCATTTCTTTCTTTCCCTTTGTAGTGAGACAGTGTAAGAGAAGTGGAAGGGCAAGAAAATGAAGTTCAGGTTTAGGGACTTTTTTTCAGAGAGAAGAGGCACACTCGGTCTATAAAGTGCTCTTGTTCTTTCTAAGCCTAATGGAACAAACTATAAACCCTTAAAACCCTTCAGCTACAATCCCAAATATCAGCAATGTCAGAAGAGAAAATGACACCTTGAGTAGGAAACACTTTAAAAGACCCAAAAGAACCTCCAGATCTCTGGGGCTTGAAACCAGCTTGCCAGAACTTTCTTATCACTGGTGGCAAATCAGCTTCATCTCTGGCTCTGCCCCAGATCTCCTCCACTTTCCAATTATGCTTTGAATGGGGACCCACCCAGTGGAGAAGGCAGGTGACAGTTGCTTGCAGTGATGACAGCTCTCTAGCCCTGAGTTTCCACCTGACAGGGACAGCAGGGGAAGTGGCAGGGCTGGAGGCCAGACTGACAGGATGAGCTCCGTCATACCCTCCTACCCTGCTGCTGTTCCAGGTGATGCAATTCAGCCCGTGACAAAGCCTGTCACCCCATCTCCAATGCCTCCCCTCCTCCTCAGGATGGGCCAGCATCTGGCCTCACTGCTGCTGACACTGAAGTAACAACCATTTTAGCACAACCCCCCCTCCCTAAGATTTACAGCACCAGAGCTAAGAGCTGAATCTGGCCCCAGAAGCATCACAGGAGCCTAACAGCCAAATGATACCAATCCTTGTCCCTTCACAGCAGGGCATCACAGAACCTCCCATCCTGACAGCCTCTGCTAAATCCATCTGCAGCAATGACAATTCTTCAGAGACAGGCTTGGGGTTGTAGCAGATGGCTAAGCAGGGTGTCCTGGCATCCCCCTGGACCCACCATGGGTTTCTCCAGGCTTTGCTGGGGCTCTCAGGCAGGCAGTGGAGAGATGGCAGAGAGCAGGGAAGCCAATGTAGGTCACGGGCACTGCTCTTCTGATGAAAAGCTACAGGACTTTCACTTTTCATTTCATCAACGTGATTTAAATCTCTGCCCTCCACAGTAAAAACCCGGAGCTAGTAAACACAAGTGCAACTGAACTCGAGCACTACTAACCTACATCTCCCCAGCTGCTGTCACTGTTTGCACTCACACCTCACCTGAGAGAGGCTGATGAAGATGCTAGGGGAGGTTTGTCAGAGCCAGAACACACCAATAACCAGATCTCCACACCGCCTCTCCTTTCATCTGCTTTATCTGATCCAATCAGGCAGTGCTTACGACATCTAGGAAGTTTACACTTAAAGGAGGACAACAATGTAAGGTCTTTAGATGCAGAGGGGCCCTAAAGCAACTCACAAATGTTATTTATATAGACAAGTGCTGCTTTTTTCACTGCTTTGGGGATAGATATTTATTTAACAGAACACGAGACAACACTACTGGAACTCTTCACTAAAGCCACCTCACCCCTGCATCTGAGTCTCTGCACCACAGTGGCAGGGTAAGGTCTCTCTGCCATTGCAAATAAAAGATGGAAACATGGAAATAATGTCTGTTGGAGCTCAAAAAAAAAATATTTAAGTAGAAAAAAATCCCAATTATTCCAAGTGAAACATGGAAAAGGCTCTGGAATGCAAGCAAGCAGGGTAGTGTTTCTCTACCTAACCACCCAAAAAGATATTCCAGCAGATTTGATCCCTTCCAGCCTCCTGCTACATGGATGCAGAACAAGATGGTGCTACAACTGCCAGGGGACTGCAAAATACAATGAATGAAAGCCATTTGGATTTTCCTGAGTGTTCCCAGGCAAAAAAAATGCATACAATATTCTCCTGTGGAACAGAGTGCAACCTTAGGGCAGCCAGAAGCACAAACAGCCCCCACAGCTAGGGCTTGGTGACCACCTTATGGAAAGGATTTCTTCCTAACTCCCTCAGAGCCAGAAAACATTAAATTATCCTGGAGGAGACCAAACTGAGGAGATGAATGGAAGGCACAGTAAGTTGCTCACCACCCTCCTCCCCATCTAAAGCCCTAAAACCATACAGACCAAGCCAGCAAAGCCATTCTGTGCCCTAGGTGTGATTAAAATGAGATACTGGTACCAGTGATACTGTGGCAATGGACCTGCAGAATAACATGTCTTGCTTTCAAACTCTGCAAATGCCCCCATGGGCTGTGGGAGGGGAGTGAATGGAGCTCATAAAAAAGGGAACATTTTGGTAGAGAAGCAAATGAAAGAATGTTTTCCAGCTTCCCTTATTGAAGAAAAATCAGGTCACCTGGAGAACAACCACCTGATCAAACTGGTCCCACAATACTTTTTGATACATGACGTCAAGGGCTGCTGGATGTATCTGACAAAATCTTCAAGGGCATCTGATCTGTGTCCAGTGCTGAAGGATGCTCATGGAAATGCTGCAGCAAACCTGCACTGGACTCCTGACTGATGGGAAACCAGCAAAATCCAGAAAAAAATGGGACAATCTTGCTATAATCTTTGCAGCCACCTCTCCAAAACAAAGAGCTCTGCCAAACAGCTGGGAAGCAGGTCAGGGCAACTAGAAAAGTCTGTCAGCAGTGCTCAAAACTTTCAACAGGGAGCAGTTCAGAGTAGCTAGGAGGCAGGTTTACCTGCTGCTGCCTTCTTACAACACAATGCTTTGTGACTTGCCCAACACAGAGGGTAGCCAGTGCATCAGCTTGCTGGGTTAATCATTATCAAAAGGCATTTTCATCAGCTACACCTCATCACTGCTGACGTAAGAACTTTATGCTTTTCATCCCCAAAGGAGGCTTCAGTAATATACAATAATACACAATAATTATGCTAATAGATTTCCCAGTATTTCAGTCTGTCAGGTTCCCATGACCTTGGGACCCGAGTGGTTAAATCCAGAATCCCTCTCAGTCAGGCAAGGCAGCACCTTTAAAGCATTCCCTTTCAAGAGGCCACTAAACTGGTCTGAATCCAACTAGAGAACACAAAACATCACCAGAACTACTCCCAGAGATGAGCCACTAGAAGGCTTTTTGCAGCTGCTGAGTTTTCAGGATCCAATGGGAACAAACAGGACGACACTGCCAAAGGTGCAGTGGAAACTGAGATGGGACAGAGCAACACTGCAAACACTGGGACAATCCCCAGCACCCCCTTCTCAACTCAGTATCCCAGCCTGGCTGGTTTCAGGAGTTTCCTGCACCAGCCTGGAACAACCTGAATGAAGCAGCGGGAGTGGCACAAGGCAGTGCAAAGTACACAACCTTCACTGAGCTTATCTCTCCCTGGCAGCAGAACCTTTGTGCCAGCTTGCTCTGGCTTCCCCACCTCTGCCTACAGCTTGGCACAGGCACCCTCGTCTCTCTAGAGAGGCACCAGCTCTCCCAGACCAGTCTGGGTCTTGCTTGTTGCTTCCAGCCCGCGAGGCTCCACTGGCTGCATCCTGCCCTGAGCCACCCCCTCACCTAATGAGCTGGGATTCTAAACTGCTTAGCTCTATTTCACTTTCCATCGGGGTATAAAGAGCCCAAGTTACTAAAGGATTAGCAAGTTCAAGTGTTCTATGCACACAGATTGTCCCAGTCTCTGCTAAATCTTGGTCCTGTTCAAAGACAGGAGATGCTGAAAGGAAACAAGCCCCAGACAAACGAGGTGATGAACCTGGCTGGGTAAATGGCACCACAGAAGGAACAGGAGCAGTGAGCAGTGAATTGACACTCAGCTCTTCTGGACAGGCAGACAAATGCAGCAAAGCAGGAGTAAAAACACAGTTATGATTTTAAAGAATTCAAATACTTCAACAGTCAAAATTGAATGCCCATGGTCATTAAGGGGCAGAAGGGAGAACCGGGTTACTGCAAAGGAACAGGGGAGCCTGTTAGCCTGGCAGTGATACTGTTTCAGATTGGTTTTAAACAGAAAGTAGCCTCTCAGGAAGCTAGAAATTAAACAAATGACATGACCTTTGCTTTTTTTTTCCCCCAAAGGCCACATAAACATATCTGCTTTTCATCTCCAAATATATTCCTTTTGCTATTCATTTTTCTTAATGGGATTGATCACAACTGATTAACTCTGGAACTCGTGGATTTTGCTCTAACCTCTCTCCATGGCAGGCTTGATAATTTATTCCTGTCCTATTATTATTCCTGTTCCACCTCAAAATGAGGAAAACCAATAAAACAACCAATAAAACTGCCTCTTGCCCCTGCCTGCTGTCTCTGGATGCTATGCCCAGGTGGTGGAAGCACTCAGGAACTCCTTTACACCAGTATCTCACTCAAGGCTGCTCTGAGCATGATAACGATCAACACAACTGTGTTTGCCACCCAGCTAACTCCAGTGCCCAGAGAAAAAGTTGTAATACTGTGAATTCAACAAGTTTTTCCACCTTCCTGACACCCCAGAGCAAATGGCAGTTTGCTAACGTTCGCTGCCTTCAGCTTGGCTTTTTTCCCCTCTAGCTGCAGCCTGCTTGGAGATTCATCAGCACACTACAAACTCCTATCAAAGAGTTTCACAATTGCTCTGTGTCTGGACCAAGATTTCACTGCAGCCTGTTTTCCCAAAGGCAATCAGTCTTGCAATTCACAACTCCAAGGAGAAAGAGTTTACTCATGTTTTAGGGACCTATGCCAGTGATTCCCCTCCTGCTCTGTTGCAAGGGTTTTTTTTTTCTACTTCATTTTAATTTCTACATCTCACTGGGAATCTGGCCCACTGAAAACCAAAAATATTTTGGAGCCCCTGACCTTCAGCAGTGCTGACTGACACACAGACACACGGCCCTGTTTGCAGGCAACCTGCCTGTGGTACTGTGGTGCTGGGGCCAACCCCTACCTGTGCTGAAAGCCCCTTCTATTGGTCTGGAGCACAACCTCTGCTTTTGACTCTCTGGGGCTCTGAGATGCTCTCTCCACGTGGTCAGCACAGGAATGCAGCAGCTCACACACAGTTTCTAACACAACCCTTCAAAGTGCCTTTTGGTTGAGCATTTCCAGCCCTGTTGGCAGCACAGTGTCCCTCTCACTCCAGCACCATCACCAGACATCCCAGCACAGCTCCTGCATCCCTCAGCTGAGCAGAGGCCAAAAGCCAAAGCAAA
>JAOEGS010008688.1:0-45731 GCA_025447755.1 Corythornis vintsioides | reverse complement strand
CCTCCAGGCTGCGAGGCTGGGACCTGTTAAGCAAGATGCACAAACTGAAACTCCTGCTGAGCCTCCTTGTGCAGCACAGAAACAAGACCCAGGCAACCTTCCTCCAAAGCCATGTCCTGAGGAGAGCTGCAGTTATCAGCGAGGAAGAGACATTCAGAGAAGGAAAGGTAGAAAGGATAAGTAAATTTGCAAGCGTTAAGGGACAAAGAGGTTGTCTTATTAGTGAGCATCAGCCCAGCCAGTCCCTAGAGCCTCTTCTGCAGCCCCAGCAGCAAAGGCTGGTTTCTGCCTCCAGGGCCCCTGCGGACCAGGGCTGACTAAACCACTGTGACAGTGTCCAGGAGCTGGGAAGAGGCCTGGGACATGCACCCCAAGATGTCCTGGAGAGGCTGCAGCTGCTGTGGCAGCAGGGATCTCAAAGCAGTCCTTGGCAGGGAGCCTGCCACTGCACAGCTCTCTGGAGACCCAGAGGTTCTGGCTGCATTGGTAGCTCAACTCAAAGAAAATCAATTAAAATTAACATTCCTTTGGGGCTGACTCATAGCAGAAGTGTTTTACTGGCCTTTGATTCCCTTCCCCCCACATGCTCCTCTCCTGCAGAAGGATGAAGCCCTGCAGTTTGCCACACACCAGTCCCCCCACTGCCCCAGTCCAAGCGTGGCTTTGCTCACTGTTCTGCATCCCAGCTACACAAAGGCTTTCAAGGGTTCCACTTCAGAAGGCAACTCAGAGGAAAACGTTTAAACAGCTCACTCAGAAGCCCCCATCGAGCTGTGCCCATGCACAGATTCCTCTCCTTTCTTCTCATTTAATGCTTTGCTGCATCAGTGCATTGAGTTGGCTGACAACACTGGATTGCTGGGAACTAAACAGTAAACTGTTTGCTAGCCTGGTTCTGGTAAATATGCCCCTTGTAATAAGAGCATTTTTTTTTGTTTGGTTTGGTTGGGATCAGTGGCTTTTCGTATTCTTTGTCACAGAACAAAAAGAGGGTCAAGAAATCAAGGAGAGAAAAAGGAGAAAGGGAGTGCAGCTCTTAGAGAGAACAGTATTTATCTGAGCTGGAAGTCTTGATCACTACAGTTTTTACCAGCTGATGCTGACAAGTCTGGGGGAATCTCAAGCTCCTTTCCAAGAGATCTCCTGAAAGACAGCACTGCCCTGATGCCACTTGGCAGCCTCTGCCATGGCTGCACTGGCTGCCAGAAGGGCTGAAGGGGAATCAACTGAGTCACCCTCTCACTCCAGGTCAGGTCAGCCCAGGACATGGCTGAGGTGGTGTGGAAAGACCTGTGCTGATAAAGGAAGCCAAGGAGGCTGCCAAGCTGGTGTTTACTCCCAGTTGTAAATTCACACATAAAAGCAGCACACTCTGTGCTTCTCCACGTAATTCTCTCCTGGGACCAACCACCTGTCAAGAAAAAACCCATCAGTAGCAACTTATGGGGCAGGGAGGGGAGGGAACAACCCTTGCTCAGGGCAGGAGCTGGGCAGAGAGCATCTATTTCTACAGCTGAGAAATACAGCTCGGCAACACCAAGCCAAGAGAAATGCTGCAGGCAGAGCTCTGCTGCCTGTCAAAGAAGAAACATCTCTGTATCCTGTTCTCTTTATCTGCACAGCCCCACTGGGAAATAACAGAGCAAGGAAGCCAAAGCCAGCCAGAATACGTGGGGAAGCTGCACAGAAGCTGGGGGAGACTGCACCTCTCCCTGCCAGAGAAATGCTTCGGGCTGGGCCACAGCTCAGGGGCATGAATGGAAAATTCCTTCCCATTTCAGAGTAGGCTGGAAAAGCTGCCTGCTAGCTGGTGGGTTTTGTTTCTATCATTTCCCATCCCTAACTCAGAGAGCAAAACTCAACAGCTTCATCAATCTTGTTTTATTTTATACTCTCCCAAGTCCCTCATCCGAAATTTATTTTTTAGGGTTTAAGCAACTTTCCTTACAGAGCAGATCAGCCTGCAGTGATCTCTCCTGCTAGGTGACCTCTCCACGGGCAGAGGGGAGCTGAATGTCTGTTCCACCTCCCTGGAGTTCCCTTAGGTGCTTCCCAAGTGTTGAGTGCTGCTGTTTGCTGACTTGGCTGGCCAGGCTGCCACTCCCCTATGGACGTGTTGACTGTATCTACACTGTTTACTAAGGCAAAAAGAAACATTTGGAAAAGCAATTCCTCATCTAGAAAATACACCTGGTCCAGCTGCCATGAGCGAGTTCAACAGAGGTATCTGACCAGGGGAGCTACACATCTGACCACGTTCCTGCTCTGGACAAACACAGGAGATAATTCAAGCCATTTACAACCTCTGCATCCTACACAGCTGGGAGCAAGAAGGGGAGGGATGTCACTGTAGGCTGTCTACCTGCCCCCTGGAGAACCTGCCTGTCTGACTTCCACTCACTGCACACAGCTGATGTCACCCACTCCAGCCTAAACAAGCTGAGAAGATCCCAGGCTGTTGAGGAACATTCCACACCAAGAGCACTCCACTAAAGAAAAGCCCCCAATGTGTCTCTTTCTATTAATTTTTGGCCTGTCCAACACAGCCCAGCCCATTACACTGGCATTTCACTGGCAACCACAGGCACTGGTGGCAGCACTACAGACCATGGTTGCACTGGGGCCAGATTGTCTGCCTTGTGAATCTGGGTTGAGCAACAACTTCATTATAGTCACTCTAGTGCAGGTTTCTCTTGCTACAAGACTCTGAAGAACAGAAATTAAATTACCAGGAGCAAAAGTAACTAGGCTTCATCTTTGGTCTACAACTGTAACTAAGCTCCATGTTTGGTTTACAACAAGGACTTGTTGGATACAGTGTGTGTATGTGTATCACATATGTATCACCTCTTTAACTTCATTATAGGTCACTCAAAGTATCCCAGTTGAGTTGCTCAGGTGTAAAACAAGTATATAATGCTATTTGCAACTCTGCCTTGCCTTACTGGAGACACCATCTGCAATGTGTCTTCAACTCAACTACATTTGCTAGAACCTGTTAACAACACTTCTGCAGTAGAGAGCAAAGCCAAGACTGTCCCTAACTCCTCCTACCTCTGCAGGGTATCACAGCATGTTTCCAAACTCATCTTGATCCTGGTTGAGTTTGATTTTATCCAAGTCAATGACAACCCTCCTGTCCCACAACCTTTCTTGTCTCACAGACTTCTCATTATCTGAGGGAAGAAATAAGGCACAAAACATTGCCCAAGACCCACGTTCTGCTCAAACAGATTTCTGATTATTCACTTCATTAATTAATTGCAGTAAGGAACTGCAGCATCAAGCATATCACATTTAGGACACATCTGCATTCTCTTCTTAATACCCCTTCATGATTTGCCATGTACTTCTCTCATTTAGAGGCAGAATAACATTTCCTAACACAGACTGAATTTATTCAGAAGCACAGAACTCAGTTGCCTTTACTACTGACAGATGCACTTCAATGTAATTAGTTTCATGACTATTAATGAAATAACTCATTTGAACTTTTGTCACTAAAATGTTAATGAACAAGGCCGGATAGTGGCTTGGCAATGGGATCTAGATCCTTGGACAGTTTGTTAGTTCAGATGTGGCCCATGGTCACCATGGCCAAAGGTCATCATTACCTGCAGACTTGATAATCTCTGCAGGACAAGTTGGTAGCACTAAGCCCACGCTTAGCAAGGAACCCAGTTTGCTCCCAGCAAAGGGAGGCAGGTCACTGCAGTGTGCTGCTATTACAGACCTGCAGGCACAGACTCAGTCCTGTTCACCCAGCAGTGAATCCAATGAAGGCAGAAGAGACAGAACGTGAATGGAAAAAGCCTGTGGATTTTTTGGTGTGAGATACAATTAGCCTCTGACTCAGTGCTGCAGTGTTTGCTGTCAGCACACTTCTGAAGAGAACCTGGGACATAAATAAATACTCAACTCAATAAAAGATCATACTGGGTGTTTATAAGGTTTAGCCAGACACTCCTTAGGCTCAGAAAAGCATTCCATAGGTGAACATGGTATTCCTGGTGTATGGTTCCCCATCACCTCTCCAGCAAACCAAAAGGTTACACACGAGCTTTGGTAGTGGGCAACACATACTTGGCTCTTCTGTTTGGGCAGTGATACAGTTCAGCCCACACATCACAAAATGACCAAATTCCCTTGACACCACATCACTATAGCTTCAAACAATACTGCTCTCTCTTCAGGGGCAGGAAAAAGCAACAGAATGATTTGGTCAAGGACTTAAGAGGAGCTGGGACCGACTTTCATGGGGAGCTTTAGGAAAGGTAGACACAGCACAGTGACTGAAAATAGCAATTCAAACACTGCACCCAAGCTGGCAACCCTTCCCCTGGGCTGGGCCGAGGCTACGTGTCTAACAGGACAATATCTCCAACACCATAATCCTTCAGATCACCACCCAGCACCTGCCTTCACCCTGAGCCACAGCACTGCCACATAAGGAGTCCCAGATGAGCCCCCTCCTGGAGCACAGACTGAAACACATAGGCAAGAGAGAAATAAATACAGTTAATACAGGCAACATATGGAATAAATGTAATTCCCTTAGCTTCCCCCTTCTTTTGTCTCTTCAGAATAGAGTTTCATTTGGAATAGATTATTTTCCACAAGAGATCTCACAAATCCTCACCATTCTTCTCAGCTACAGGAAATTAAATTCCGACTGCTGAGTGGCACCCAGGCCTGTGGGGATATGACACTGTGATGGAAACACTCTTTCAAATGTAGTTATGGCCTTCAAATGTCCATGTGTGCAGATGCAGGATAAATAAAATGCTTGTAGGAAGCTGCAATAAGATTCAGGTTTCTGTTTTGGACTCATTTTTTTTCAGTCACATCATATAAGATACATATAAGTAATTCTAGCTTAAGAAAAGTCACAGCTTGGATAAAAAACAGTCACTCATCTAACTGAGCAACTGTCATGTAAATACATAGAAATTCAACCATGCTTGCATCAGCAATTGACAATCCATGAAGCAGCCAAGAAGACTTTATTAAGCACCCCTGTCTGGGATTCCAGAGGGACCAGTGACTGTGACTTGTGTTTCTCAGATGCCAAGATTCTTGCAGCAGGTCTGGTTTTCAGACTGGAGCTGCTCAGTACCTTGGGCAAATCACTCATGTTTCTGACTAGGAACCTAGAGAGAGGCATTCAAACCATCAGTCCCTCTGGAAACCCTGGACAGCAGCAGCCAGGCAAGCTTAAGCATCTCACCTCAGGAGCCTTTCCATGGGAAACTTCCACAGTCCATCCTGTACAAACCTCCAGTTACCTGCCCACTCAGAAGCAATCTTCTACCTCCAGCTTTCACCCAAACACATGCAGCAGAGGAATTAATGTCACACAAGACCCAAACAAGCAATGCACTGGGTAAGAACCCTCCAAGCCCCAGACAACATAAAAAATTTGGGGTTTTTTTCCTGTCTTATCAGTAGCAACAACTCAGCTGCTCTGTGCTTGGCAGTCTCCAGCTGGATATGGAGTCATCCCTGTGGTGCCCCAGTTATCCCATTGCACCCAGCCTGGGACAGCCTCCCAGATGCTAAAAAAGGCTCAAACCCCAAAAAACTTTGGCTAACTACTGCACCTTGATGACTGGCTCAGTGTTTTTATGTAGGAAGCCACTCTATCAGGGCCCTTTGTCATCTTCAGTGCCACCACATGCAAATGATTTGCTGATTTACCGAGTCCTTCATCCGAACAGATCGGGCCTTAGCTTCTGAAACACAGTGATATTCCAAGGCAAAGGTGACAGGATTCACTCAATGGAGCAAACTGAATCTGTCTGAATTCAGAGTCACAACAGGGGAAAAAAAAAATGCACTTTTAATAGCTCTGCTTGAAATCTGTGCTTTGATACTCCAGAAGTGGGGCATTTTATTCTGGTTTTATATTTTTCCTCAAACACTTGTCTGTGGCACTGTTTTCCTACTGACAGATCTTTTTACTGTTTACAGTGATAAATTCTTTTTTATTTTTTTGGTATTTGGGATTCTTCTAAAGTGGGCTCTTCAAAGTGCACTTCACAGTGACGTTCCTGAAATAACTTTGCAGAAGAAATAATGAGCCTGCCGTTACTTTACGAGTTCTCTAATACAATGTAAGCAGCTTTACAAGGCTTAGCTAGTCTCTGCTGACCTAACTGCATATTTTACTCCTACAATAAACCAAAATAACCAGCCTGCTTCCTCAACAACCAACTAATTACACAGTGATTTTGTTAGCTTCTTATTAAAAAATATAAATGCAATAAATCCCAGTCTGCCAAACACCAGATCTATCACAGAACAGAGGATGAGATTACCAGAGAGAGAGAGGCACAGACATCATCTCAGTAAGCAAATCAACGTTGTGCTAAGCTTGTTGTGTGGTGTTTGTTTGGAGTTTTTTTTCCCCCCCTTTAATTCTGGCAATTCAGCAGTTGGTGTTTTCTCTTTTGCCTCCCAGTTCCCATCCCTGCTGGCTGCTGTGTCCATCCACTCACCACCCAGCCCGAGGGTGTTCAGGGGGATCTGTCTGCTCCCCAGTCACCATGTCCCTGCCCAGAGCACGAGGTCACTGGCTGCTGGATCAGAGCACCAGCAGGGATGGCCCCGAGCTGAGCTGGGCCAACAGCTTTTATGTAAGAGGTTCCTCAACTCTGCCTGCCACAAACTTGCTGCAGAGCAGGGATGTTGAGGAAAGACAGCTGAGGGAATTCACTGTCTGCAGCAGTGATGACTCTTGCACCATGCAAAAGGGACCCGTCCACTGCCTGCACACACTGATACTGGGATGCACTGGGAGGAGGGGGCATTCAGTTGAATAACAAACAGACAAAACCCCCCTGTTTTCTGAGCTGAGCTCATCAGTGAGGGCAGAGAGCGTTTGGAAGTGATGCCCCCAGCCTCTTCCCTTTGTGTCTGCCCTCAAAGGCACCAGCAAAGATGCCTTTCAATTGCTACCACTAAACTTCAGAGCTGGTGCCTTATGGAAAAGAAACCAGGCAGCACTCAATTCTCTTCAAGCTATCAGGCAGAAAATTGCATGTTGATGCAAACTTATTTCACGAGGGTTTAATCATTTTCTTTTCAAGGCCTTAGTTCTGTCTTACCTGAATATTTGGTTTCTGAAACCCAACTGGCATGTCTGAGCAGCAGTATTTGATCAAAAACATGTCATCCTTCGGCTGTACCCACTGCCAACATTTTTTGCTTTCAGAAAAACAAACAAACAACAAAACAGTTTGCTGACCAGGGCTCAATGGCCACAGTATTTTTTGATTTCTCATCTTCAGAGCTTCACCTCATGGCTGATTAACTTGGCCAAAGGTTTAAGTAAATGAACATGACAATCCAGTGGGAAATGCAAGGCAAATGGTATCTCTGCAGACAACGACTCGAACGTGTTCTGGGGCAAGAAAAACCTGACCTGCCTAGAATAAGAACAGCTGATGCACAGGCACATCCTCCATAAAAGCTGTTTGAAATCACAGGGCTCCAAGCACCCCTCCAGCCCATAAGCACTCTGGGTATTTCCTCTACAAGGCACTTCACCAAAGATGAAAAACATTAAGAAAAGCCAGGATTGCTTCTTGGCTATAAAAAACAAATACCCAAGCACTCATCAGCTGAGCAGCACAAGACAACCTCAAAAATGGTTGTTGCTCATAAATGTTTGACTGGAGGTCATGCTTGGGAAGAAATAGGAAAGAAAAGTAACTTCGGATGGCTCCAACTAAAAGTTCACAGCCTCACCAGAAGCACCACAGCTCAGAAGGGCTCCAAACTGCAGCTCAGCACCTACCTAACATCTTTTACATCTCCTTCTTGGGTTAGGCCAGCTGAAGACTGAAAGGAAATGCTGTGCAAACAACTCCCTGTGCAATTTTGAGGTGAAATTTTAATTGCAGAAAAATAAAGGCCTTGGACTTCATAGTTACAAAACCCATTTTATCTTTGTCCTCTTGCATGTTTGAATTGCTCCTGATTGTGTAAGTGAATACATCACCTGGTTGTGCAAGTTCCTGCAAGGTGATATTTATTAAGCAAATATATGTAAGAAACTGAATTTCTAAAATGTTAGATGCATGAATGTAATTGTTTGCTTTCCTGTAATTATTCTAGGCTGCAATTTAAATACCATCCCTTCAATACAACTATGTAAAAACATGAACTCTGCACCATGCACACGGATTCCAAAGGCATCCTTTTCTGTAGCTGTGAATAGATTATCAATCCAATCCCAGACCATGTTAGATGATCATAAAATACTTTTTAAATGGAAATTTATGGGCACTTTACAGAGAAAATTCTAAGCTTAACCATGATATCATCACACACATCTCAATAACACTGAAGAACCACCTTGCCAAAGAGTGCAGATGTCACCAGCCAAACAAACAAACAAACAACTAGTTTTGAGCTAGAACATGGTATTTACTTGCTCTAAGGCTTACAAAGCATGTTTTGGCAGTAATCATCCTACTGTGTTATTTCATTTTTTTCTCCATTAAAAATTGCCTTTTGGAAGTTTCCATGTATTCATTCATCCACCCAAACATCAGAGCATATAGGATGAATAACCCAGCAAATACCACAAAAACCTATCATTTTTGAGACACACAGGAGGACTTTGAGAGCCACTGCCTGGGTCTTGCTCTGAATTACCACCACACAGTTCTGGAAAGATCTGAGTTCTCTTGGGCAATCCCAGCAGCTCTCTGGCTCATGTCTATGCAGCCAAATTCCTCTGCTGGATGCCTCAGAGCTACTGCAGCTCCGAACCCAAACGAAAGTACCATGGAGTTCTGAGATCTTCAGCAGTGCTGAAGCTCAGCAGCAGCAGCTTGAGTTTGAGAGCACTGAAACCTGCCTCTGGTTTCAGCTTCTTCTCAGTCAAGAAAATGGACATGCCAAGCCAAAAGAAAGCTGAGCCCAATGTTCACCTGCTGCTCTGCTTTGGTTACTGACATTAATTATGCACTCATTCCTTGAACTTTCAAGGGTTTATGGATATCTTGATGTCCCAGTTTCATCTGGCTGGCGCTTATTAAACTTTCAAAGGACTTGCCTGCCTCAGGTGGTCTTTTCTTCCTCTGGCTGGAGCTACATCATTACTAGTGTGACACGACAGCAAACAGGGAGCCCCGAGGCAAGCAGAGCAGCTCATCCCACTGAGCTCAGAGGATTACACACGATAATGTTTATTTGTGCAACACACACAACATCCTGTGTGACCAAAGGGCTGGGGCAGGCAGCTCGGCTTCCCCGACCACGCAGTGTGACTACCTGCAGTGACTACCTGCAGTGACTACCTGCAGCTAGCACAAGCCATAATCATGCCAATCCTTTTCTGGGAATGCCTGCCAGCAGTGGCAAGCCCATCCCATTCCACCTCCATCCTGCAGCTTGGCGAGATGGGCACAGCCCCTCTGCAAACTCCTCTTGTGCAACCGAGGAGCGAATCCAGCCCTGGGGATCTTTAGATAGCAAAGTGAGCTTGAAATACCTTTTGTTACACAAGGTGAGTTGCCTGAATGAGTTCCAAGCAGGTGTTTGTGGAGGCACCATGTAAAGTCAATCAACACACAATTAAGGGCACAATTAAGGAGAAAATTCCCGACTGGCTCAGCCCACGGCACGGGAAATGCAATGGAAATTGAGCACCAACATTTCTTCTCCATTAATTGTTTCCTGTTTACTTGAAACTCAGCACTGAAAGGACCCTATAAAGGCCAAACAGCATCACTGCCACGAGCTGCCCAGGTTAAGCAGCTCTGCAAGGACAGGTCCAGGCTATGCCTCAAAGACTGGCCACTCCTCTTCCCAATTCTCCCTGTCCCGGACTCAGTGGAAGAGGTTTCAATGCACAATGCTCCTTTCTACTGACCATTAACCACACAGGGTTTAGCCATCTTTACACTCAGGAGCCACAAAGAGTGATACAAAAAGATGAGACAGAATACACTGAATTCCCCCTGGCCTTGCAGAAAGAGCAGCTTGCAGTCCCTTGCAGAGAAGCTCATTTTCTAAGCCTGAGGTTGAGCAGGAGGCTTTGGTGATATTTTTTTCCTAGACTCATTCTCCGGTCTTCCTGTTTATTTCCCTTATTTTAACTGGCTTAATTATATTGAACTGAACTAAAACTAATATAGAATTATGTCATCATCATAATAGCAATTAAAAAGAATACAGTCAGCAGATTAATTTGTTTATGATCTTCTAAAAGGACTTCCAATTTTTCCTTTTGTGAGAACTGTGATTGACCCCAAGAACATCACAAACCTGTGATTTTTCTCTCCCCACACAGACACTGAAGTGCAGGGAACAGATGGCTCTCTGGTTTCCCAGTTCTGCAAGCATGGGATTGGAGAAAGAGCAGCCAGCATCACCAGGAGCTGGGGTGGTCTGATGTCCTCCTACTGATAGACAGTAAAGAACTGTGATTGTCATTCTGTACTGGGCACTCCAGTCTCACCAATCCAACCTGGTCTGGTTACTGCATCACCTGTCCTTACTGAGCTTATATAAAAGCTAAGATGTCATTTTATCACCTCCTAAAAGGTTACCATTTAAATCCAGAGCTGAGTGTCTCCACATTTAACCCTCATGCAAAGTCCCATGCAGAAGAGCATCCAGATTCCCACACATCACGAGTGGCAGTTTCAGTGCTCCCAGAGACTTGGCTCCCTCATTTTACCTCATTCCACCTGTAAGAAACCCTCTGCTTTGGGAAAGACTACTGCACCTCTTTGGTCTGCTGTGTCTACTGTAGGGTCACGATGGCTGTTATGGTCCCATCCATGGAGAGCAAACCAAGAACAATAAAAGCAAGCCTTGGTGTCTCAAGTAAAAGGATCATTTTAGAAGTGAACAGTAATTCTACTTGAGATTACCTGTTAGTAGAAAAAGTCTGACTCTACCCACGGAATAAAGACAAGGGTGATCTTTTTCTGGAAAGCTTTTTCTGCAAGGTGAGAGAGCATTTCACATCTCATTAAAACCTGAAATGGTCTTCTGCTTTTTGCTTCGGGAAGTCTGTACTTTATGCTTCAGTTCCTACCGATTTGACTTAAAAACTCCAACCTGATTTATGAATCTACCTTCAGAAAAACACTAAAGTGAAATGCTGAGAATGTTGCTACTTTATTCCAGCCCACACTGCTACAATGGCACAAGTTTAAGAAGAGGTTTAGGTCTTCCAAATTGACCTCTTATCAATCTTAGGATGGTTAGCCAAGTGACACCAAAAATGTACTGTGCTAATGTATTGCTGGAGAACTTGCAGAATAAGATGATATAGAAAAGAACATTTCACTTGGAAAAAGTAACCTTGAAAGGTCTGAAACCCTCTCTGAAGCCAGTGAAATGAATTTACCTGAACTTTAAAATGTACAGCATGTTGGGATTTTAGAGCTAGCTCACATTCTCTGTAAGGGATGAATAAAAATCAAAACTGAAGATTTTCAACTAATCTCTGGTGAGGAGTCCAAACACAAGCACAGTTATTTACCTCAATGGGCACCACAAGAGGATTGCCATTTAAATAGATTTCAGTGCCTACTGGGATCAGTTATTTCACAAAGCAGTTATCTAAGGGTCCAACTGGACACCTCTCTCCATGAAGCCCTGGACACTTTACAGGAGTGTTTATTGCTTTTGTCCACAAGCCAAAGATCAAAAGAAGTTTTAAGCAAAAAAACCACAACCTGAGAAAGGTGAGGAGCAAGCCAAGAAGATTCCAGCTTTGATTAGACAGGTTTCATGATCTATGAACCCTTAACCACCAAATGTAACCAGTGAAAATGCTGCAGCCCTTCCTGGGCTAACAAACTGCCAGGAAGAACTGAGAGGCATCCAGGTTTAGTGCAGCTTCCACTAAAATCTCCACAGATCTGATGGAAAACACCCAAAGAGGCACTTCCACTTGGTGCAAAAGTATCTTGTGGTAGCCAGGGAAGAGTTAATGAAGAAAATATGTCCTGTGAAGAAAATATGTCCTGTGCAAGCACCTGCAATATGGCTGCAATACATCTGGGGGTATCCACAGCAGCACCTCTGTAGACTCAAGCAGAGACTGAGAGGTATTGACTCATAAATCAGAGAGGTACATTCCAGGATTTGCCCACAACACCTCGAGTTTTTAAGCAATGAAAGCTGATCCAAGGAAGGTCAGCAGGCATTCAGTGCCAACACAGACTTAAGGAGAAAAAAAAAAAAAGCAGCAAGAGAAGAACTTGACAAGATACTTCAGAAAATCACATCAGGATTATCTCTGTAAGAGAATCCAGTCTTGATATGGGTTTAATTCTCTTTTTAAGTCAAAGCATGGCAGGGCTGCCTTTGCTCCCTCAAACACAACAGCAAGAGGCAGCATCCATGGGTAGAGATCAACAAGCCCATTTTGTACCTATTTCTGGCACCCTCCACCAAAGATGTCCCCTCAGAGGTGAGCAGAAGCTGCCCTCTGATTATTTAGCTGCAGTGATACATGTGCAATTCAGAATAAAGCACAAAATGATGAATAATCTTTAAAGATCCTATTTTTATTTTTTTAAGTAAAGCAGACCTAGTGTAATGTGCATTTAGTTTAAAACCTGCCTCACAAGATCAAAATGCCAGAATCCTGGAGGACCACCAAATCCTAGCTGGATTAATTTTTTAATCACTGCAAATCAGGATAGAAATTGCCAGCTAGTAGAGGGCAGATTAAAATGTCAATATAGTCCAGAAACTTTGAAACTTCAAATGGAATTACTGGAGAAGCACTCTCAATGCCCAAAGAAAAGCAACACAGAAGAAACTGTTGACTGCTACTTACTCTGTTGTGCTGGGATGTTTCTCCCTGGGAATCTGGGGAGGACTGGAAGCATCCTGAGCTAGGCTCCAGTTCAGTGAACAAGGTCGTATGGGCTGCTGGGCAGCTTCTCAGGCCTCCTGGACTGGCACAATGCTTTATGCCTCATTTGAACCAAATCAAAGCTGGTTTTCTCTCTCAGCCTTCCACCCAAAGCAGACACATATAGGCACCCTCTGCAAAGTCAGCCAGGGCTGCTGCTTTCAACGACAGCATCAGGCTCCCTTCTGCAGAGGGTTTCACATCTGAGTCCAAGTGCAGAGCTGACGTCTACGGTGGTTAACAGCAGAAAGGAATCAATCCAAGTATCTGGGAAACACAAGCACCCTTTCAGAGAGCTGCCAAGTCTGAAGCTTTAAAAAGTATCAACATACAACGTAGGCCAGTAAGTCAGACTGGATTAAACATGAATGCTAAAGGTCTATTAAAGTCATTAAAATTCACTTAACGACTTAGACTTCATAAACTCTTAACTCTGTTAAGATGTCTCAACATGCCTGTAAAATAAACAGCTGGAAAATCTGGCCTAACATCCCTTAAACTAAAAAGAAAAAAAAAAAAAAAGGATATTTCCTCAAACTCTGTCCACAGCACAAAGCATCTTCAACTAAAAAAACCTTGGTATTTCCTCAAACTCTTGTCCACAGCACAAAGCATCTTCCTCAGGTACAAATCTTCTCCCTTACCTTAAAAAGCCCAGGGGCCAGCTTTGGAGCAGGGAAGGGATGCTGTAGGGCCAGCAGTTTGGAGACCAAGGAGGGTGGGAGCAGGTTTAGGGTTTTCCAGCCTACAAGGGTACTGTGGTAAAGCAAGGAAATCACTCCCTCAGCTCTCTGAGAGAAAGTTGAGTGGCCAAGTCCTGGTTTCCATTTGAAACTGTGCACTGAAGCAGCTATTCATCCCAGAAATGCATCGTGCAGCTGCACCAGGGGATAGAAAACGTTGCTGGGAGCAGGTGCTGCAGTTTGGAGGTGGAGGAGAGTTCATCTCCTGCAGGGTCACTGCTCACCCTGCCCCGTGACAGTGTCGAGCTGAAGAAATAGTTTGCTGTGCACCTTAGGCAACAGAAATGAAGAAATATTGTAGCAGAGCAGATCCCAGAGTACACACCACCACTTACTGATAAACATAAGGCATCTTTTTTACAGATCTCCTATTATTGTCTGTTCTGGGACCAGTTTCTATTTACTTGGGTAAAATAAATCTAAATTTATGCTGTACTAATAGGTGATGCCAGATGCTCTCTGCCAGTAAAGAGGACACAAATTCAAAGGAAGCTGGGACAGAGAAGATGGACTAATTTAATGTAAACCAACAGCCCTGCTCATCATCCAGTCCTCACTGCCTGGGTCCAAGGTGCGATGCTCTGCTTTTGAGGCTCAGTAAAAGTCAGTGGGGAGAGCACAAGCACACGTCCCCCTGATGCTGTTTGCACTGATATTTGGTCCAATGTGCATTCAGAATCCGTGATAAAAATTTCAATGCAAAAGTGAGTAAAGCTGGCCACAAGTCATTGCCACTGAAATGCCTGGAGGGCTTTCAGTGCTTGGTTCAAGAAGCTGACAGTCATTTCCACCATGAAAGAGCAGCTAACAGGAGAGGACACGGAAAAGCTGCATGTTTCATGCCCTCCAGCACTACAAAAGTCACCATCAAAAAAGCCAAGATTTTTCAAACAGATAATTTCTATGTATCACTGATCTCACTGAATCCAAACCACTGAAACTTGCAATAGGAAATGCCATGAATGCTCTTTAGCTTGGAAAAAAAAAGCAATTGTGCCTAGCAAGAACCAAAAGGTCAGCCCTTTCCAGGCTGAAGTTCATTAAAGCAAATCCACCATGCCCAGGCAACTCAAAGGTGCTTCTGCTCAGCTGCCACCAGCACCCAGGAGCTGCAGTTTCTCTGGAGGCACCATCAGTGCTGGATTCTGCTGGTGACACTAGGAGTGCTGCCTGTCTGCTCCCAGAATTGATGAGCAGGAAAAAGCCTGGAGAGGCAAAACCACTCTTCATTGACAGCAGTGCTGCTGCAAGGTGATGCTCTGTGGTACAGTCTCCTGGGACTCCACATGTCATGCTCTCTGAACCATGAGGGAAGAAGTTGTCTGCTAATTAGTTCCCTGGTAACTGGCCATGTAATGTCATTCCTTGCATGAGGATTGCTGGGGAAACAATGGACATCATCTGATTAAAGAGAAAAGAGTGTTATGTGATGGCAACTTAATGAGATGGGCTTCAAACCAGCCCTAAGTAAGATGGACAAGAAAAAGACATGGTGGCCTGTTGGGAAGAGATTGAGGAGACAACACAATTGCTGCCATCTGGGATACTGGATGAAACTTAGGAGCCTGGGATGTAAATGGGGGAAAAAAAAAAAAAGACAACATAATTGTCCTTGCCTACGAAGCTGGATCCTCAATCATTTGAGCAGCATTGTTTAAGAGCTCTGAGGAAAGGAGCTGTCCCTCCAGCAGCACACAACCTGGCACAGCAAGAACAGACAGCCTTTGAAGTGGCAAAAGCCAGGGATGCTTAATGGCTCGGGTGAAAGATCAAAGTGGGAAAGCAAGCCAGGCTGCTGCAGCTCACCTGGAGAAGAGCAGATGGATGAAGCCCTTCCAAGGGCACCTACAGCCAGGGTGATTGGTAAGTGGGGCCTTTGATCACTCACACATCTCCTGGAGAAGCAGGACAGTGAGGATGCAGCAGCTCTGCCATGTTTTTTCAGCTGTACCTCCCACCCTGAGCTTCCAGACACAGGCTGCCTGTGTTGGTGTCTTCTACAAGGCAAAGCACATGGCTGAATTTAAATTAATCAGTCAAAATAGCACTGGGAACAGGACCTGAAGAGACAGCAAGAGGAAAAGCAGCTGGTGGTGCAAAGGCCCAGGCAGGGATGCTGGGGATGGCCCTGCCCCAAGAGCAGAGTTTCACAGCCCTCTCTCCCACGCAGGGAGGATTCAGGCCCCTGTATTTTGTTGCTATTACTCACTTAGGGGTGAATTCTATTAACATTTGTATCCAAATGTAGATACCTCCCACCACCACGGGAGCCAAACACAAACACGCTGATTATACAGTGTCTGGGGCACAGCCCTAGTAACAGAGATAAAAATCAACACATCCCAGGGAACAAGAAAGAAAAAGGCAGTACAGGAGTGAGTCAGCAAATGTAAGCACTGTGTGTTAGTCAGGAGAGGCTTACTGAAAATTCCCTGGGAGGCTGCTGCTGCTGCAGACCAACTCACACCCCTGATCACCCCGGAGGGAGGGACCTCTCCCTTTGGCAAGGAGGGCTCTGCATTTTCACACTGCTGTGGGGAAAGCTCCAGTGCAGGTTCCTTCCCTTGCTCTGCCCCCCACGCTCAAGTCTGGGGAAGGAAAAGAGAAAACTCTGAGCCACATTTAGAAAGGCAGAGCCACGAGCATGGGAACCTGGGAGAGCAGAGGAAGATGGTTGTGCTGCTGTGTCAGGTGTCACCATAAAGGCTGTGGGGGTTCCAGGATTTCCCTGGTCAATTTGCAGGCCATGAAATGCTCCACTGAGCCTGTTTACAAGTTCCCTGTGGTCCAGCTCATCCTCCTGCCAGCTGTCAGTGTCTGTGTGCCTCAGGGGACCACCAGAACCTGCCCCTCTGCCCATCGCACAGCAGGGCTGAGCCTCCCCTCAATCCGTTCAGAAGGATGGCACCAAGTGCAATGGGCACAGCTGCAGAAAGCAGGGAGGGGGAAAAAAAGCAAGGTACGAGGCCAGGAAGTTTTACAGAAGTAACCAGCAAACTTCTCTGCAGTTTTTCTCATCTAAATCCTGGTTTTTCTGCCCCTTTGAAAATGGAAACTCTTAATTAGCTGGTGTTCTTATACACTCTGGCGCCCTGAAGAGGATAGTTGCTTTTATAAATGATATTTATAAAGCAAGAGCTATTTCATATCTGCTTAACATACATCCATAACCTTCAAAATGTCTCCTATGAGTCAACACACCCCGACTCAAGCTGCTGTCTCTTTCCCCTTGCTGTTCTGGGAGCCTTTCTTCAGCGTGCAGCCACTGCCCCAGAGCATGCAGAATTTAACCCCTGCTGCATTGACTGGTGCAGCTCTGGAGATGGGAGCTTTACTCTGGGAGAGGAGCACTTGCACAGGGAGGATAGCACTTAAGCCAGTCTGGGAAACAAGTCCTTTTCCATTTAATCTTTGTGCTTTCGAGTGATCCCCCACATATTACCATTGACTCCACAGCCCCACCCTGCATTTACATCCTCCTTCCCAGCTTTCCTGCTGGAAGCCTGCAGGATGGCAGCTTATTCTGGCTTCAGCAGCACTCCCATCTCTGAGTCAAAGCTAAAGCCAGAGCCACCTCATCTACTCATGCACTAAAATTTACATCTTCTTCCCATTCAAGTCACAGGCGTGTCTCCCACTGACTTGGATGAATCCCAGACCCTACTTTGAATAGTGAAGGTCCTTGGAAGTCTGCAGCTCTCCAGATGGGTGCCTTGCCAGCTCTCAGAATGAGGCAGGTTGAGCAGGCTAGTCTAGGGACTGGACTGCAGGGTGTCATCACAGCAGCCTGCAAGGTCCAGACAGAGAGGGGGGTTTGTCTAATTCACAACTCAGAGAGTATTTTTAGCTCACCCAGCTAAAGGGAACCTGCTCAGACTGCACAAGTGCAACATTTTGGCACCCGAGCAGCTCAGCACAGGTGCTCTCATGGGCACTGAATCCCAAAGGACACATCATTTCCACCCTGTGCTGTCTCCAGGACTGCTTTCAGGAAAGCCAGGCAGGCAGCCTCTGGGCAAGGCAGCTGGAGCAGTCTGAAGCTTGAACTGCCTCTGTTGGTCCTTCTGCTCCTCCATGGGAGGTCACAGCCCCAGAAGACATGACAGGCAACCCTGAACAGGCAGCCAGGTCATGTAACTGTAGTGGTGGTTGCCTCTGTGTGACACAGGAGCAAAAGTTCAGCCCTGGGAAGTTACTCCAGCACCAGCAAACCCAAGACAACCCACCTTGACATCACCCCCTTATGCAACCTGAGCACCAGGGAGGCTGTCCCTGTTGCCTCACAGGCTGGCTGACATTCAAAGGGCAGAATTTCACACAGCAGCCAGGGAAAAATTCCTGATGGTACCAAAGCTGTGCCTGATGTGCTTTAGTACACTGTAAGTGCAATGGGAGGCTCTCAGAAGTGCTGGAAGAAAATATCTTGCTTTCTTGTAATGTCATATAGGGCTTCAGAGAGAAGAAGAAAGACCTCAGCTGAAAGTCAGAGGAGTGGGTCATTCTAACAGGAAAAGAATTCCAGTTGCAATGGATTGAGACAGCTCCCAGAGCAGCCCTGAGAGCTGTGCACATCCACCACTCTGAAGGCATCCCTCCTGTTCCCAGAAATGCTGCATCATAGAGCTTTCTGTCATTAAAGCATCTAACTCACCAAGCAGGTGATCGTGGCATTTAGCCACCACCAAAGGACCACCTCCAGTATCTTCCACACTTGGTCTGCCTACCCTGAAGCCACCAGCATTTCATCAGGGAAGATGCTCCATGACACCAGAACAGCTCCAGTCACAAGGACTGCCAAGGCAAAAAGGGCCCCGAGGTCAAAATCTGCATTCCCAGCTCTCACACAGATATGTGATAGATGCCAACAGATCCTTCCTTGTTATCCTAATCTCTTTTCTTCTCAACCAAGGACATGCTGCTACTACAGAGAGCACAGGGAGGAGCTCTGCCTGTTCTCCACACAGTGAAGAGCTGTGGTAGCTCTCAGAATTATTATTTCTCTTTAATCTCTGGATTGCCAAATGATCAGCCTGGTGTGTATTTTTTTTTTTCCTAAATGTAGGCACAACATCTTTTACTTTCTTTTTTTCTAACATCTTTTCCAATTATTCCATTTACAGTAACGACCATTTCAAAACAAGTGAACTGTCATAATCATTTTACATACCAGATGCTCCATTACATTTAGCCAACACAGGCAAGTTTAGGAACTAAACTCTTACACTGAAGCCAAAAGAAGTTTTCCTGGAGACTTCACCATTTTTCCAGCTAGTGACCAGAAAGTGACATTTAAGAGACACCTCTTTTATGCCAGGAGATGGTGGGAGCTGAGGAAAGCTACAAGCAACCAGTCTTGTTATGTTATTGCCCCATCCTAGAAACCAAGGGCCATGCAACTACCCCAGTGCAGTACTTTTTCTGTTCATCTGGAGCCAGGTCAGGGCCAAGGTTGTGCTGCCCAGTTCCACCAGTCCCACTGCAGAACACAGGCCAGCTGCTTCTCATTGGCAGGGCTTCCCCAGCCACCCACCTGCCAGTTTGGCTGCTCCTGAATGGGGAAAAAAAAAAAAGACAGAAAGGGAAAGAGGGAGGGGTTAAGGCTGCTAAAAAGGGGGAAAAAAATTAAATAGCTCTCTGGAAAAAAGAGGAAAATGCAGTGGAAGAGAAAGGGAGAAGGATGGTTGGGAGTAATGATGGTCTGGAGAGCTCCCTGGAGCCTCTATATTCAGTGAAGAGAAGAGAGTGGTTTTAGGATGCAACTTATCTCCCTCAGCTCCCTATTTCAGGATTATATGACTCAGCCACCTTATGGAGCAGGCATCTTATGTGTGGTCAGAAAAATCCCATCAGCAGTTCCTGCAGGGTTCTCCAGGGATGGATGAGCGAGCAGAAATAAACTGTCTGCAAGCACCACACACCAGCATCCCAGGGAGGCAAACCTCCAGAGCAGGGCCAGGAGAGCTGTGTGGAGGAATCTGGCAAAGGCAGCCACTGTAACTGCCACTTCTCCAGGGGGACCAGTCCACAAAGACCATCTCCCAGGACAGTCTAGAGCCAGCTTTTCAAAGAGTTTCTTTCAAGAAAACATTTTCTTTCCTTTCCCAATAAGCACGAGCATCTTGGGTACCACAGTCCTGTGACAGCCTGGCTCGGGGTGCTGCAGCAGGAATAGCTGCTGTTGATCCAAGAAATAATTTCTCTAAACCTCTTCAAATAATCAGTGTTGTCTACCTGGGGTACTACTGGTCTTAAACTAAACCTACAGACTGTTAGAAGAAAGTTTTTCATAGCACAGAGGGAAAGTCACTTAGCATCAGGCCCACAGTATATAGGATTGCTGGGCATTTTCAGCACGAACTGCCAATGCAAGGTTTAAAAAGAATGGATTTAACTCCCCACTATTGACAGTGTTCTGAACAACAAATAATGATTTAACAAAATAAACTGATTGTTTGTGTACACAGAGCAGTTGCAATTGGGAATGTCACTTCCAGACAGTTGTGACATGACTGGTACCAAAAATAGCATTTTCTTTATCAGACATTTGATCCAAAAAGGCTATTTAAGCACACAGAAGTGATCAGGTCAGACCAAGGGTTGTACTGGGTCAGTACCTTGCTCCAGACAGTGGCTGACAGCAATACCTTATGAAAAGATGTAACGGGGCAATGCTCTCACAAAATAACATCAAGACAACATTGCACATTTCAAAATACTTCTACCTGTCCAGCAACCTGTTTCATCAGGGCTCTGCAATCAGTGCTATGCCCTCTCCTCAGCACTTCCACTTAGCACATCCCCATGGCTGCAGTTTTAACCTAGGAAACAGTGAACTCACCAGCAGGCCTTGCTGGGTTTGAGTCAGTTGGCCATGAGCAACTGATCCAGGTCCCCATCCACACCCAGGAGAGAAGATCCAGCAAGAGGAGACCCTGATGATGGGACCTTGAGGTCCAGCATGGGCCAGGGCAGCTGTCACCCTGCCAACAGTGCAAAAGTCCTGGTGAAAGTGCTGAAGTAGCTAATGAAGACAAGAGGATCTAGAGATGATCACAGGGTACAAAAGAGCTTGGAGTTTCCTGCTTGCCTGCCAAGCAGATGAAGAAACCAGCAAGGAATTGCATCCACAGAATTTCCTGCTAGTAACCAATGTCTCTCTTTGCTGTGATCTGTAGACATGGAAAAGGAGCTGGACAGCCAGATTCTCCAGGGAGGACAAAAAGGAAGGAAACCCAGGACTTTCATCTGCCTGCAGACTTCGTGCATTGGAAACCACAAAATTCCCATTAATGTTTACAAAGGACTCACATTCAGCAGATGCACAACAGGAGACCTAGATGGAAAATTCCCAGTTAAAGCTAAAAGGGAAATTACATAAGGAAAAAGCCAGACTTTGTAAATATTTGTTAATAAATCCACTATCTGTCTGGGACACTGCAACAACTTTGGCATCCTGCTTTTGTTTATACCTCAAGGATTTTACCATCATCTTAAGTACCTCTTAATGGTTCTACATAAAAAAAAAATAAAATAAAACCAAAACAACTTCATTATCCAGAAGCTCAGACTCCTCAAGATCATTCTTGTGTTTTTCGCCCATTGTTTCTTCTCCTTAAGATGTTCATTGGCACGCCCTGGAATTGCTCTTTCCAGGATATTCCCACTGCTGATGGCTCAAGACACACAGGGCAGATATTTGTCCTCAATAATGCTCTTGACCAACCTTCAGTTTTCTGCCCAGGGCTAGCTGAGGCCATCAGATATCAAAACCAATGCATCCAATTCGAGGAGCTCAATCATGGATTATGTCCAACTCATTTTTCACTCAGTTTGCAGATTTCCTATGCTGAAAGCAATTACCAACAATTTTTTTTTTATTCTATTTAAAAGTTACCATCAGATGATGTCAAACAGTCTGAAGTTTTATTGGACTCCTTGAAGGACAGTTCCTTTCATAAATTTGCAATTAAGGTTTCTGCAGCTTAATCCCATGATACCAACAACAAACTGCCTCGCCTCTGATATTACAGCAGCTCTTCTTAATCCTCTCTTCCCACAATCAAGGAGACAAACTTTGCCCCACATTCTTGGCAAGAAGAAAGTATTCCTCACTGTCAGTACAAGTGTAAAGCTGCACAGTAAGACTGTAAGATCATTCTTTTTTTTTTCTGTACCATATGACTGTAGTTACTCACATGGATCTCACCACCTTGGGATCACCTTTGTGGCAGAGTAAGAAAAAAAATCAACTTTGAATATCTCCAGAAAGGAATCGTTGCCCATTTTACAGCTGAGGAATTGAGGCACAAAGAGCAACTTCCAGAGATGACTCAGGTTCCTGATCTCCATTGAAACTGTGGGACTCAGACACAAAGAGCTGTCAGACTGTCTGACTGGTACAAGGTGTCTATGGCTGCATTCAGTTTGAAGTCAGGCCCCCACATCCTCAGATACGAATTAATCATCACTAACACCTTGTAAGACTGATGGCAATCAAAGGCCAGATGTCCTCACAGAAGTCAACACCACTTGCAGTGGAAGGTTTGCAATGGAGCACCCAGTGAAAGGCATTCTCAGGGACAGCTGCTGCTCTGGATCCAACAGCAGTAATAACCACGCTGGCAAACCCTGCCCATGAAGCAACACAATCCTCTCCTTGAACTAGTCTGGGTGCAATCACAGCCCTGCTGGTCCTCATTCTGCTGCCAGTTTGCACAACCCTAAACCTGGGATGTCCCTGCAGAGCACCCCACTGGGCTTGCACCTTCCTCAACCAGCAAATCCAGCCCCAGGGGATGGGAGGCTGTGGCACAAACAGGAGTAGCAGCCTGGGACACTCTGGTCAGGGACAGGGCACCCCTGTGCTAGGTGTTTAGTGTAGACAGGGTAAGTGCAAATCCTTTCTATTCTGACCCAGGGCAAGAAAAAAAGGTATTAAGTAGTAGTACATGGGTAACATGGTTACACAGAGAGCTCACATGTCAGTCTGAGTCACTGACAAGATGGGGTTTTTAATATTATAGCCAGTGATAATTGACACTTAAAAATAATCATGTTTGAACATCCACCCATTTCCATTAAAAGAAAAAGCACTGAAACTCTCTCTTGATTAAGCTTTTCAGAAAGTGGTTTATATCATCTTGCCTTGGGTAGTCCCAGAGGGCCCTACTCTACAAACTCATTCTCAGAGCTGTGGAAAGCTCCAAAAACACTAATAAAAGTTTACACTTGAAGCAAAAAACCAACCAAAGCAGAAACCTCAGCTCTGCAGCCTCCAACATCTCCAGCTCTGTACTGAGAACACCTCTGCAGACTCTCTGCATTCCCCAGCAGTCTGACCCCCTTCCCTAGACCCCCCAGCACAGCAGGGTTAGCCTGCCAGTGCTAACACAAAGACAGAACCACCACAGCCCTCCCCTTGCCATTTTTATCCCTTTATGTCCCTATATTTATCCCTGAGTCAGCTCTAAGAGGTCCCAGCTTGCACATCTCCCTTAAAGTGAAGCAGGAACATCTGGAAGGAAGCAAGGGAAGATTCCATTCAGTGCCATCAGATGGGCTCCATTCCTGCCAGCCTCAGAAGGATATTGCCAGGGGCAGATGGCAGTGAGGAAACCAACCCTAAAACCCCCACTTTCCTTTTTTTTCCCTGCTGAGGAAACTGAGGAGAGGTTATGTAATATTTCCAAGGTCATGCCATGAAGTACAGGAGAGGCAAGAAGAAAACACAGGAGCCCTGGCTCCTAGTCATGTTCTTCAATCTAAACTGCACCTGTAAAGAGTAAACCCTTCTGACATGGACTCTTGAGTAAGGGGCAGAGACTGGCAATGATATAAAGGAAGGAAAAAAAAAAAAAATCCTTTTATTCCAAGTAGCACCACAGAGAGATGTGGAGAAGAGAGCAATGGCAAAGAATTAAATACTCAGCCAGACCTTTCTTTGCTGAGACCAAGGGGAACATGACCACACTGGGCTTTAAGGAGCAGTTCATTAAAAGACTAAGATCTAACAAATTAGTGTAGCCTGTCTACAATGCTTCTCTTTCCAGGGACAACCAGACTGTGCCCACTCGAGGGAGGAGGAGAATATGGAAGGTGTCCCCACAGAAATTTTGTTAATTGCTTTTGAAGAAGAGATTTTATAAAGATGGACAGGCACGTGTAGCATCTACTGAGCAAAAAACACACCAAGCTAAAGAGCTGTGGCTCATCACTGAGGTATGAGCAGAAAGTGGCAGTCAGGAAAGGAATGCCACTGTGGTGCCCCAGGAAAAGCCCCCAAGGATCTGCATCCTGACATCAACTCACATGCCATCAATACCAGTTCCTGGGCATCACACCAGCCTTGGCATTCAGCTGGGGTGCAGGAGACCCCAGGGAACTGATTTCAGCACTGACCAAGTAGAGACATCTCCAGAAAGGCCAGTCTGCCTCGGGCTGCCCAACCAGCACCACATCCTTGTGAAGCTGCAGCTTGGCAAACTGGATGTCAGACCAGTTTGCAGGGCCCTTCCTCCCACTGACTTTGCATGGATGCAACCACTGAAGGAGTCTGTCTGTCTGTCTGTGCCTGTATCTCTGAGCTATGGCTATTAGCTGAAATAGCCACACAGTTGAACAGACTGTCTCCCTGGGGAAAAATTCCCTGGGAGTTTTTTTTTACAACAGGGCCAGGCATTCTGAGGAAGAAGGAGGTAGCTGGGCACTCTGCACCCCTATCTCAAGGGATATCAGCTTCTCCTTGCTCCTTTGCCCATCCACAAAAAGCACTCAGGAGGTTCATGCTACTCACCCTGTGCTTTCTCAAACTCTGCCTAGTTGAGGCTGTGAGCTACTTATTCAGAAGTGCCAAAATAATTCAGCATCTGCATCTCATCCCAAACCAAACTGCTCCTGAATGTCCATATTCACTCCTGAAAATGATGGCAAGCTCCTGAATTGCTCCATCATCTGCTCTTACAAGTTCATTATGCCCACAAGCACATGGTGTTTCCCAAAGTAGATGTCTTCACTCTCACAGGCCTGAAAATGAAGCAACACAATGAGAGACATGTTGGTATTCTAGGGACAGAGTAAACACAGCACCAAGAGCCATGTTTCACTGTAAGCTGAATCCAGAAGACACCAATGCATTTATCTTTATGATCATATTTTTGTGCCACCATATTTATTGGTTTTCCCCTTTTAAGCACACACAGACACAGCAAACACCTGAACTCTGAAAGAACATGTGCTGTTACTGCCCAAAGCCTCCAACCTTGTCTTCTCAAGGAGTGAAAGCTCTGTGATGCTCCAATACTTTGGCCTGCAGTGGAAGAAAGGCAAAGGAGGGGGTATCCTCTAATCCCTGCAGCACCAAAGCTGTCACGCACTGGTGGTCCTGCTGGTTTTATGGCCAGTTTGCACAGGAAAAAAAGGTCCCTCTGGGGGGTGGGGAAATGTGGAGGTTGGTTAAATTCTTGGGCAGACTGAATTTCACTCAAGTAAAACTCTGTGGTAAAGAGCAACTCATCCAGCTGCCCTCCGAGTCCTTGCTGTGGCACAGAGAGGACAGGGTGACTGCAGTGTCCCCTCCACACACTCCACTGGCATTTAGCAAGAGCTCAGAGGGGAAAAAAGAGAGAAAAAATAATAATTTCCATCAGGTTTTGACTGCCACACACGTATGCCTGGAGAGATGTGCACACAGCCTCTCACTCTTGATTTCTACATGAGGTAAGAACAGCTTAAGTGGGTGAGGGAAGCTTGCTCTGCATTTAGGAAACAGATCTGTCTAGGATGATGGTGCTTGGGTGAAATATAAGACATGGCAAGCACATTTCCAAATCCAGATTAGTTGACCTTCTGCTCTTCCACATCTACCTCCAGTTTTGACCAGAACAAGAATTACACCGAAGGATAAATTTCTCTCAGCACTGGCTGCACTTTCTGCCTTTTGCCACATAAAAAGATCTGGGTAAGAAAGGGTTAAAAATGACTTTTGGTACCGGGATGTTTGTTTGGTTTTTTTCAACTACAAAAACATTTAAGTTTCACCAAGTTAATTTCAGAGTCAAGTCTGAGTTGCCAGAGCCTTTTAAAAAAAGGAAGAAACACCCTGCCCAGGAACAACAACAGTTTCTGCAGCAGAGCCCCAGAGCATCTTTGGGGAATAAGCAGCTGGGTTTTCATCCTGCTTGCTCTGCTCTCACTCTGCTACCTGCCAGCCCTCTGCCGGGGTTAAATCCTGCCTTTCCAGGAAGATAAACAGGAAAAAAGCCGGGAGAGGCAAAGGCAGGGGAGGCAGAGGAAGGTGCCCGAGGGCAGCAGGCAGGAGGAGGGTAGCAGAGGGCAGGGGTGGCAGGAGCTCTGCAGCAGCCGGCGGAGCAGCAGAGGAAAAGTTTCTGTGATTTTAGGCAAGCCCTCTCGTGATGTCATCTTGCCCAGATAATCTCGGCGCAGTCAGCACAGGCCTCCTGCCTCCCCATTGGCGAGCCCCTCGTCAGCAGACATCTGAAGATAATTATTATTGGCCAGACAATTATAACAGGAACAACTGTCACTTGGTGCTGATGCCCGAACCTGGAGCTCTGCAGCACGATGGAGAAGGACCCTGCCAGTCCCCGCTCTGGCCGGGCATTCCCATCACTTTTGCTTCCCTAAGCACCAGCCAGTTTTTGCTACCTCACTGGCTGCAGCTGGGAATCGGCAGCTCGGATCTCTAACCATTTCTGCTTTCCATCTGACTGAGCCACGAATTTTCTGCACAAACAGTGATGTATTTAGTCACAAGAACCGAAGGACATGGGCTGCATTAATTCTCATGCAGCAGTTTTAAGTGGAGAGGAAAAAAAAAAAAAAAAAAAGAAAACAATCATCTGCAGATTATTCAGATCATTTACTTCATTCCTCTTCCCTCTTTGAAAAAAAAGTTTGGGAGGAGGTGCTGGGAGAGTTTGAATTGAGAAATCATTTTAAGCAATGATTATAATCAACATTTGGCTTAATCCTGGATGTACTGAAATGAAGCCTCCCATGGTCTGAGCACAGTAACCCAGTGCACCTTAAAGTGATACTGTATCTTATATTCAAAGCTACCCCATGGCACCACACACACATTGACATGAACAACAGCTTTCCCACAACATAAAGCACCAGGAGCTTCTTGAGAGTAAATGGACCTGTTAGTTCTTTAACCTCCTCCAAACCTGTAATAGCTCATTTAGGGAACACAACTAATTGCCTCTGCAGCCTGCCACTTCTCTGCTGGTGGTGCCTATCTGCAGGAGAACCAGGCAGGCTGGGAGCTGGCACATATACACACAAAGCTAAGCATTCAGGGAGGCAGAAAAGAGTCAAAACAGAACTGCTAGTCCAGGCCCAGGCTCTAAAAGAGGTCCCAGCTTGATGCACATCTCCCTTAAAGTGAAGCAGGAACATCTGGAAGGAAGCAAGGGAAGATTCCATTCACTGCCATCAGATCAATTGGCCATCAGATGGGCTCCATTCCTGCCAGCCTCAGAAGGATATTGCCAGGGGCAGATGGCAGTGAGGAAACAAACCCTAGGATGGGGGTGTGCTGAAGAAAAGCCTGGTGAGTGCAGAGGACATGCACTTGCCCCAGGGAGCGATGGAGCTCAGAGCAGGCTCAGGGGATGGAGGCCAAGGAGGAGCAAGCCTGGGCTGAACAGACCAAACCAGTTCATTGCTTGCACTGTGATCCATCCAGACCAACCACACTGGTACCCAGGGGTATGCTGCTACCCCGAGGCTTTGCCTTCAAGCTTTTCCAGCTTTGGGCTTATGCAGTTTTAATTAAAGGGCTTGTCAGTTCCAGCTCAGACCCAGAAGGTATGAAGAGGAATCCATGTCCTTCCTCCAACTGGGCTAGGTCTCCATATGCGACCTAGTCAGATTCCAAAGATGCTTCTCAAAATCCAAAAGACAGAGTCAACTCCTTAGAGCCACTTCATCTCCCCAACACCCCACAGCCTTTTTTGTAAGGTATCAAGAAATATTTCTGAGATGAAGTAAAAGAATAAATGCCACACCTATGGAATTTGTTTACCTTGATGTTCAGCATTGTAATAGTGTTCCTAATTTAAATAGCAATTACAGTACAAAATTCTGCCACAGTCTTTCCCGAAGCAAGTCCACTTAGTCCATCTTCCTGTCCAAACAGCAACCAAGCATGTTTATCCCTACAAACTACTACCTGACAACCTCAGCTAAGGATGCTCTTACATTAATGATCTGTTCATTAAGGCTACGCCTACAAAGTGGAACCTCCCGTATTACCCTGATGTGAAGTTAAAAACCCTTCTTGTACTTCTTAGCTGTTAGATTTTACCAGTTAAGCTCCCTCACCAAATTCAAGCACTGGCACAGGACCTGTTTCATTAAGCAAGTGAATTCCCTGAAGATAAAAACCACATCATTTAACCTGAAAGTCAAGACATTGTCAGGGGTGTTTTCAGGAAAAGCCTGCCACGGCAGAGACCTCAGAGAGCACAGCTCCAATTCGCTCCCACAAACGTTCCTGGGCCACCAGCACATTGCTCTCCTCTATTTTCAAGTGAAGCCCAGGTATTCATTCATCAGCTCCCTTAGAGAAGGAGACACTAGATGGAAAATCATGCAAATCATCAGATCTCTTTAGCAGTAAACAGCAGAGTAACACTGATGGTCTCTCTGAAGCTGGGAAGGGGGAGCCTGGCATGACAGAGTCCCAGCTGGTGACCTCTGCAGCACAGGAGACTGTCAGGGAGACTTTAATAACACTGCTTAGCATTTATATAGCTCCTGACATCTTCAAGGTATTCTGCAAACATTACTCAAGACATCAAAGTGCCTCACGAGGGTATTTCAGCATTACTGCCCCCCACTTCCCTGTCTTTTCCCTGCTGGGGAAACTGAGGCCTAGGAGAGGTTATGTAATATTCCCAAGGTCATGCCATGAAGTACAGGAGAGGCAAGAAGAAAACACAGGAGCCCTGGTTCCTAGTCATGTTCTTCAATCTAAACTGCATCTTTTCTGGGTTATTTGGCTATTATCTACATTCAGGTACCACCCCCTCCCATCCTCTTTTACCAGTTTGTCCTTTTCTGACGCCAATTTTCTTCTGGAACACGGACAAAATGGGAAGCATCCAACACTCCCAGTCCAAGAATATCTATGTGATCTCCTTCCTCCTGTACCATAAGTGAGACTAGGCACCCCTCCAGAGCTTATGAGCTCACCTGCAGGAGAATGGATTGGGTCATACACATAGTTAAATGGTCATTTTAACTATTCTGCCCTTAAAAGTCCCCAGACAAGTCACCGGAGCATTCTAGCAAGCACCTGGCTGAGATCCACCCAGGATCTGGGACCGTTCTGCCTTGCAAGTGTAGGCACCAAAGCTCAGACCCAGATACGGTCCTATCCTGTCACTGTCACACGAGGATGTCACGGGATAGATCCTTGCTTGAGGGATACAGGGATGAGGGAGCCTGAGAGGGCAAGGGGGAAAGAGCCTCACAAGCTAGGGAGAGACCACGGGAGCAGCAGAAAGGGCAAGACTGGGCAGGAGGTGATGGTGCCCAGGGACAGTGCAGCAGCAAAGCTCAGCTGAGCTCGGGCAAAGCGTGTGCACAAGGGCCGTGCACAAAGCCAGGGTGAGGACCGGGAGGAAGATGGGGTCAGGAATGATGAATAAAGGGATCCAGGCCCCGAGGGAAGCCCAGGGAACCCCGCGGGAAGGGGTAGTGGCAGCTGGGGTGCTTCCTCCATCACTTCAACCACTCTGCCAGCGGAGGCCCGGGGACCCCCTGGTAGGACCCGTCCCCTTCGTGTGCGTGTGTCCGCCTGAGTGGCCGGGGGGCTCCGTCTCACCCCGCGGCCCCGAGAAGCCCCGTCGGGTGCCTGCGATTCCCCCCCGTTAGGGCTCCGCTCGCCCCGGCTCCGCACACGCCGGGAAAGTTAATAGCCACATGGCTGCAAATGAAGTTTGACGAGGAGCTGGAGGGAGGGGGAGGAAAAAGGGCTCGGCAGGGAGCGCGGCTACACGCGTAACTTGTTTTAAGGGACGAGCAGCGCGGGAGAGGCGTGCGGGGATGGGTGGCCGAGGGCAGAGCGGGGCACGTGTGCGGCTCTGCGCCGCCGGGCCAGCCGGAGGGCTGCGGGAGGGGGCGGCGGCGAGGCTCGGGGGCCCGGGGCCCGCACCGAACCGCGATGCCCCGGCCTTGCGTAACCCGGCGGGGCGGCCCCCGCCCTAGGCGCGCAGGTAGCGCCGGCGGCAGCGCCCGTTGTGCCCGCGCACGGCGGAGCGGAGCCGAGCCCAGGCGAGCCGGCCCGGAGCACACGGCGCGCACCCGGATGGGCTCAGCGCCTCCCCGCTCAACCGGGCGGGAGAACGGACGGACGGACGGCGGGGCCCGGGGTCGGCACTCACCAGTTCTCCTGCATCCACTGGATGGCCGCATGCTCGTTGAACTGCTTCTCGAATTCGTATTCCTGCAAAGTCAACACTGACATGTTCATTGGCCCGGTGGTTGCGGAGCCGCTCCCCGCACCGAAACGCTGCCTTGCCGCCGCCTACGGGAGCCGGGCCCCTGCGTGCCCGCCGCCGGAGAGCCCCCGCCTCTGGCCTGGCCCGCCCCGCCTCAGCGGTACCCCGGGTTTAGCATAGCTCCGCTCCCCTCCGCGCCTCTCCTCCCGGGCCCGCCGGTCTCCTCCTCTTCTGCGGCCGCCGCGCAGCGCCCGGGGGCGGTGCGGTCTTAGTGCCCGCCCGCCGACACCTCCTCCGCCGCCGCCGCCCCTCGCAGCCCGGCCCGGCGGGCGGCCCCGCTCCGCAGCGGGCTTGCGTTTGCAGCTCGGCGCGTTCCCCACCCCAGGTCGTCGAAAACAACGATAAAAATAGGAAGCCCCCGCCCCTGTGTTGAATCCGCAGCCCCCTGCGCGCCCTCCACGGCCACCCGGGAGATGAAGATGCGCTGGATGGGGTTTAGCGAAGATAGCGCACTCCCCCCGCAAAACACCCTACACACCCCGCACCTTTCCACAGCCTCTGTACATCGAAATTCCATATGCACCTGCCGTGAGTGCCCCAGCCCGCGGGGGTGGCCTCTCGGCCCACGCTTGCCCGGCCAGGCCCGGCGTGCTGCGGGGGTGCGGAGCTGCAGGTGGGTGGGTGTCGCCACGCCGGGGACCCTGCCCCGCACACTGCCCGCACACAGGCGGCCCCGGGCTCCCCACTCTGCACAGACACGCTTTGGGATGTTCTCGTACGGATGGGGCTGGTGGGGCGTGGGGCAGAGACCCCCGAGTGCAGCTATCACCTGCTCAGCTCCTCTCACGGTTCAGGGCACATGGTGTTGGTAGATCCTTGATTTTGTCTTCGCATCTCATCTACCACATGCTGGTGTCTCCAGCAGGGTCGTTCCGACTCCGGCTGCACCCTGGACGTGCTTTACAGTACGAGCTGGGCTGAAATAGCACTCCCAGCATCCACCGAGCTTGCAGGCTGGAAGCAGGAGGAGAACAGCTTTAGGAGCAAGGAAACCAGCCAGAAGTGAGAAGACTTGGCACAGGTCAGCAACGCTCCTGACACTCGTGGATTTCAGTTCTCATTGACACGGAAGTTTTAATGTCACTGAACCCAAGTACTAAGAAAAGAAAGAACAAAGCAAGCCTTCAAGTTGTGGGACACCAACAGTCTGATGTTTCTGCTTGCATTTTGACTGTTGTGCTCCTCAGAATCACGTTGCAGCTTTTCTCTTCTTTTTTTGCTAATGAGGGCTGAGTTTCTCTCATTGTCGGCTGACTGGGGGCTTTAAGAAAAACACTGATCATCCCCCTGCTCAGTCTGAAACAGCAAAGCAGTGCTGAGTTTCTGTTTATTACTGCTGTATCCAGGGGCTCTCCACAGATCAAGGTCCCATCGTCCTTTCCTCAGAGCAATTGCTGTCTGTATAGGCAATACAAAAAAGAAAAAAAAATCCCTTTTTTTTTTTTTTATATCCCTTTTTCTGCGACTCCAAACTATGTTGGATTAAAAACTTGGGTGGTTTCATGGCTTATCCCATCTGATTATTTCATGAGGTGGGTTGAAGTGTATGGCCTGGGAGTTGCTTTTCCTCAGAAAACCATTGTTGAGAATTGCCCCAAATGCAGAGTTTCCAGAGCTTATGGATGGGCTTTAGAAAGCCTGAAGTGAGAGCTTAGCCAGAAGGTCCGGGACCTGCTCCCTGCACTGGTGGCTTCCCAGTTAGAAAACCTGAGCTGAAAAAGTAAAATCACTGAACAGAATTTGCTCAGTTTTCACCCAAACCAGGACAATACCGGAGCTGGGGAGGTGCACAGGTGAAGCCAAAGGTTATAAAATGCCATGACAAGGGTTCATCTAGAGATAGGACAGCCAAGAGACTTCAGATAAAGTTGTCCCCAGGGTTTCTGTCTAGAAATGCCTACCCTGGGAGCATCCACGTGGTGCTTGGTGCTCATTTGGGAGCACTGACCATGCAAAGCATCGTGCACAAGTCCCAGCGATGCTTGAAAAGCAGCTGGGACAGTTTGAGGAAATACAGTTAACAGCCTCGAAACACTAAACCCTACTGGGATTCCTGTGAGGCTCAAAAAACTCACCAGGGACTTCTCTGGGTTTTATATAGCTCACAGGACTTCTGCATAGGTTAAACCATCTGCAATGTATCCTTCTTCCCTCCCTGTCCCAGTCTCATGGGGGCCTCCTGAAAATTCCCCCTAGCACGTGACTATCTGCAATGTAATACCAAAGCTCTGGGTCTGCGTGGACAACAGAAGACATAAAACATCTTCTCGGTCCTTGAGGGACTTGTAAGCCCTGCTTCTAGTTGCTCATATCATCAGTAAACAAAAATATATAGTCTATTTTAAGGGGAAATGTCTTTTATGTAACCATTTTGGAAGTAATTCAACTAGTTCTCCTATAAAAGCAGGAACTTGAAGTGAAAGATGTAAATATTTTTCAGGATACAGGGAGAAACTGTAGTTTCAAGAGACAAGGAATACAGTCTTAGCCCCTCTGCAGACATTCATGTGCATGCCTTTTTTTTTTTCCTACAGGGTGCCCATCTCACTCAGTAAGTCGACAGTTATGGAGCATTATTTTGATTGCCCTTATTTAGCAAGTTTCCCAAGGCTGTATGGGAGGCTAAATGCTGCATTTCCCACCAGATACCTGTTACTGCCATTTCCATTTTACCCAAGACCCTTTGGTTGAATAATGCAAGGAGGCTCATTCAGGATTTAAGAAGAAAGGTCTAATCAGGTTGGGCACCTTTACCATTATCACTGCAGTTACTAAGCAAATACTTTTTCTTCCCTGTCACAGCGTTAATTTACTGCAAAAACCATTAGCCCTCAATTGCTGCAAGGAGTAATTTTGACTAGTTTGTTGTACTGATGTATAGCTAAGTCTCAACTAAACTCTTAGCAGCTGCTGGGAAAGGAGATGCTACATTGCTGACAAGTCAACATAAGGTATAGTAAGTGGCAATGAGAGTTGACATTGTGATTTAAAGATAACATCAATTACTAAAACAACAACTTGAAGGAGGCTTGTGTGCTTGAAAGCTTTTTTTTTTTTCTTCCCTCCCAGTGTATCAGTTACTGCATTAAAGGATTTAATATCTGTGATTTTGCTATACCTGAAAGCAAAATGACATGCAAGTAAGGGAAAACTGGGTTCTCCTCATCTAGAAACAATTAGGTGGTGCCCTTGGGTAAGGTAATGGGAGTTGGCATCAAGAAAGTATAAGCAGCCTCCCTAGGACTACCAGCCAAACCTGACGGGTCTTCACAAAAAGAAAGGTTTCATCAAGTGCCAGGGAATAAACTCAAAAATATCCAAGGGATGTTTGTGGGCAGCCCGAGTCTACCTGGAGAGTCAGGCCTGCAGATCGGGTTAGTCTGAGCCTCTGTGTTACTCCTGGGCTCAGCCACAGGCAGCTGGAAGTGCCTTGGGAAGCCTAAACAAACCCTGTGAACAAATTGTTGTGCTCAGGAAGCGTCAGCTCATCATAAATCAATAGTAAGCACTCATCAGAATTCAAACGTGATAAGGGAATCTAAAGCAGAATTATGATGTCATCTTTCAGGTCTGTAAAACAACCCATGTCTCCACACACTCCCATTCCGTGGTGCTACAGCAGACAGGGACTGCAGCTCAATCTGGTGCCTAAAAATCACCCCTGTGCCCTGAAACCACCTAGACCCAAAGCTCTTCTGCAATCATTATAATGCAGCTCGTGCCAGCTACAAGCAAAAAGCCAACAGGCAGGAGCAAGCTGCAGCCCCAGGGGGAAATCTGCCCCTGCTCACTGTCAGTGCTGTGGCTTAGATGACTCCATCAAATCTCAGTGTGGTTGTAAGGGGGTAATTCTGTCTCTGTCTCCACATGGTTCCTCTCCTCATCCCCCCTCACTATTTTCTTCACAGCCATAAGAAGCAGAAGATTTTTCAATTTGTGCTGAGGCTGTAGGCTATGGTTTGTGGCAAGAAATGGAAAACCTCTATGGTTTTGAAGCACATGAAGTCTTGTGCATAAAATACAATCCAACAGCAAAGCCTCCCTCGTTACAGCCATTTCCATATCCCTCACAGAATTTCAATTTCCCATCTTTGCAAGCACTAGTAGCAGTTCCAAGCAGATCCCAGATGGCTTTCATTCACAGGAAAAAGACAAGAGGGGTTTTTCTACATTATCTACCAGTACATCTGCAGACCTGTGGAGTCCCTCATCCCTAAAAGCCAGGGAGAGTGCAGCACCAACAGCCTGCTTCCTTCCCCGCAACCTTGGGTTGGATGATATCAGTAAATCTGAGAGAAAACAAATTGACTTTGCCTAGAGGTCAACAAAAATAATGTGTTTTTTAAGGGAAGGAAAGAGGTGAGATGAAGAAGTCAAAGGCAGGTCAGTTTGGGGCTGGATGCCTACACTAACCCACTTAAGTCTCCATGCTGAGGCCATGCCAAAGGCCTATGGCAGAGGTTGGAATAGGATCTGACTCCTATGGTGATCCATGCTTGTCATGTTTACACATTACTTTTGAATTGATTTCAGTTAAAATATAAAAGGCAGTGGCCACAGAGCAAAATACTGAGCATTTTTAAGATCTTGTGGTCCTGTTTTTGTCTTCACAGTTTCAGCCCCTAGCGTGGAGCTTGCCTGCCAACTGTGATTAGGAAAGTGTCATCAAGCAGGCCTGGACTTTACCTGCTTCTGCTCTGTGCAGGTTTAGCTGCTTCCAGAGCCAGCACAACTGATCAGATCAGCTCACTTCCTTCCTTGAAAAAAAGAGAGAATGCCAGAGTGGGATTGTCAAACGGCTCACAGGCTCGATCCAGGCACACCCCAGTACATACAGATCCTGAGCCTGCTGCAGCATTTTCTGCTGCATCTTGCAGTGGCCCTGGAAAGTCCTCCTGACCCCAGCAGGGGTGAGACATGGTGGGACACTTCTCTGATGAGGCAATGGGATCAGTCAGTGGGTTTGGATGGCCCATTTGGAAATGAAAGCCATCACTGGGCTCCTTCCGCAAGAAGGCAATAACAGGATTAATTCCTGTTAATTATTGCTTAACCATTACAGTTAAGATGACTGTTACTTACTGCTGTTATTAGATGTGAATGTGCCATGCAGAGACTGTTAAAAGGAAGGACAAGACTCCAAGTCATCAGTTATGCTGCATAACCTCCCTGCTGCTGAGTCCAGCCAGGTATGCACAAAGGCTCGCTGATCAGAAAAGGGAAGAAGAAGGGCTCTCTTTTCCATGTAATAATGTGACATTTAACCATCCAAATATTGATTGCACTCTTTTTTAGAGATTTACAATAAAAAAAAGCCCCCAGACCCAAAATTCTGCCAGGGCTCATTCTTCAAAGCGGAACATGGGCAAAGACTGCTGAGCTCTTGTGCTCTCCCTTCCTCAGCTGGACTGACCCTGCAGTCAGTGATGAAGGGGGTACAAAAGCCGGGTGCATTTTCATAGTCACCTCCTCTAAATTCTTTAGCAAAGTCACTTGCTCTGTGCCATCTGGATTCTGTGCAAAAAATAGTCTAGAAAAGAACTTTGCTTTGCAATTTAGAGTTGCGTGCCCTTTAGAGCACAAGGAAGAAAAGTCACCCAGGAAAGCAGTGGCACATTTGCACAGACAATCTGTTTTTGAAGGGCTGATTTTAATTTTTAAACTCATCTTTTAACATCTTCTGGACAGCACGGATAATTTTTCAGCCTCAGAAGTACTTTTTGGTGGCATTAAAAAAAACCAAACATGCTCCATGTTAGCATTAGATTGAAGGCATGAAGAAATCATAACAAATTAAGATGATAATAAAACTGCCAGGGTTTTTGTAGGCAGGCAGTAGGGACAAGGGACAGCTTTTGCTCCCAGCTCTATAGCTATATATTCTATCTGCTGATTGTCTTTCAGGGGTATGGACAAGTCCATGGGCAGGCTCTGCCACTGCTACTCCAGCCTAGGGATACCCCTCCTCCCAGGCAGCTATTGTGTCAGTGCTGAGGACTCAACCAGGAGTCACTCCAGCCTCAACTCATTTTCAGAAGGATGGGTACTTGATACTGCCATGGGAGGTGTCCTGCAGCATTCTTCCTGGCCTCTGCTCCCCTCAACTGCATCTCCTACCTGCCAGCCTCAGGGGTGTGTTGGGTACCTATGCCTACCTGCTGAAGGATGCCTGTGTGCCACAAGCTGTTTGTGTTCTGACAGAGAAGCCATGGGAATGACTCTTCTGAAAGGTGCCAGTTGTTTGGAGGGTGAATGTTATCTGAGGAGGGTTCCAAAATAGCAGGTCATCCTGCTCTCTGCTCTCCAACCGATTGCCTCACTAGCAGACAGACGCTGCCTGGATGGAAGGGCTGAGCCAGCCTGGTTGCCACAGAAGGGGAGTTTCTGCTCCCTGCTCTCCTGTTGGCCATGCACTCCCCCTGCTTTCCCACCCCTGGCACTGCCTTGACCCCTCCATCACTACAGAGAGTGGATAAGTTATCTAAAAAAAAAAGAGAAAAAGAATAGTGTGTGTAGTGACTGGTCAGGTCTGGCACACGGAGAGGGGGCGAGTGGGAGGGAGTGTGAGCAGTGGTGGAGCTGGAGCTGGGATGGTCCTTTGCACTCTCAAAGAGCCCGAGTGAGCCAGCAGGTTGCAGTGGCCAACTCTTGCAACAGTCTGCTTGGCCCAGGACCTGTGGGATGGGCAAGGAAAGAAAGGCCACCTGAGCTGAACTAGAGGGAATGGTTTCAAGCTTAAACAAGGTAGGTTTAGACTAGACACTAGGAAGAAGTTCTTCATGGAAAGAGTGGTGGGATGTTGGAACAGGCTGCCCAGGGAGGTGGTTGAGTTCACAATCCCTGGATGTGTTTAAGCAGTGCTTGGATGTGGTGTTGGGAGATATGGTCTAGGGGTGAACTTGCAAGTAGGGTTAATGGTTGGACATGGTGATCCCGAGGGTCTTTTCCAACCTGAATGATTCTGTGAGTATGGCAAGGGTGCTGAAATGTGAAGGGTTCATTCTCTTTGGGATTTAGATATTCCTGGGCAGACAGGTTGTGTCTCAGGTTCAGCTCTCTGTTCAGGTTTATCTTGTTTTACTGCTTCAGTGCTCCTCCACCTACCAGTCTGCACACTGGGAAATGCCCAGTGCCACAGCCAGGTGTTGTCCAAGGATAAGCCTGCAAAAATGCAAGCTTACAGCAGAAACAGCTCCTCACATTAGGAGCAGAGTGCTTGAAACAAGATTAACCCCAGACCAGCTATTTTGACCAGAAAGAGGCAAGTTTAGGTTTGCCCATCTTGGCTGACTTGTGGTGAATGTGGGACAGAGCTCTGGTTGAATCCTGGTTTGGAAATTAGGGATTTCAGAGATCTGGTACTGGAGGCTAAGCCATAAGTTGTCATGAGGATATAAAGTAGGATGTGAATTAAGTATTACTGAACTACTGAAAAAAGAGAATATTGTTAAAATCTGGAACTATGCTTTTTTTTCAGCATTTTTAAAGATGCAGATATTTGGAAAGATCTTTCCAAGGATAAGAATTGCCTTCCTATAGGAAGATATAGAAATATACCTCTGTTTTTGATCCTTTTCTCAGTTATTTCCCTCTCCCTTTTCCAAGACAATCCAAAGAAGAGATATGAGATTTCTGGCCTGCTCATATGATTATCAGATGAAGGATTGAATATGCAGAGGCAAGATGTGACCACTGATCACCATGAGGACCTATCCTAAGGAAGATTCTTTGCTTTTCACTAACTTCCTTAGGAAATTAGAGAATCAATGTTTTCCTTATCTGCTCAGACAATACCCAGAAAACAGAAAAATTGATCACTTGCTTCATATGTATATAACTTCTGTGTCACCAGAAACTTACAGCTTGGATTCCAAAGGTCAAAATTCCTAATTACAGGAGTCAACAGAATGTTTGTTGGACTTCACTCAAGTGCCAGAGCAGACATGCAGAATAGAATTTATCCCAAAATTGTCAACTTAAAGGCTTTTATTCTTTGAGCCCAAATGGGTCAATGAATAAAACAAGTCACTTCTCTGCTTCAGTTTTTCTCTGAAGAACAAAACTGGCAACTCTCCCATGATGGCAGACAGAGCTCCTGGAGAGCCTCAGAAGGGTTATTTTAAATACAAAACATAATTATTAAGTTGTTTATCTGCTACAGATGTTATCCACAAAATGAAAATGTGCCATATTCACACTGGTAAGAGTATAAATGAGGGTATACAAATGATATAGATAAGGGTATATAAAATGAGTATAAACCATGAATCACAGACCTGGTCTTGATTTGACAAGGGCTGTGATTTGTGGTCATCAAAAAAAAATCCAGATGCCACAGCACTTTAGTTAGGTGTTAATTACTGTCGTGTTCTGTACTCCCAGGATTGCACTGCCCATGATCTGAGGCAAAGAGAGAAAGCTCAAGTGTGCTTTTAATCCTGCCCCAGAGGGAGAGCCCTGACTGGGGAGAACACAGAGCTAAAAGGAGCCCTGGGAGGCATCACAGGAAGAAGGGCTCCCTGAGCTCTCCCTCCCACAAGGAGGGTGCATCTCCTGATTTATATCTCCCTGAAGGGTGTGTATCAGTTTCCTGCACATGCTGGCTGGGAAGGAGGGATTCCCTTTGCTTTGGCCACTTTGAAATGGTGCCCAGGCTAATGGAGGGAAAAGGAGGCAGAGCTGTTCCAGCTCAGTGAGGAAAGGCTGGTGGATTTGCTGTTTCCCAAAATGCAAGTGTATTAATCATGGAAGCACACAGGTCACCACTAATTAAAATTAGTGGGAAGCTTTTGCAAATAGAGAACGAGGGCCAAATTCTGATCTGAGTCATAAATATTGCCCTTGTACCAGGTACTCCTGGAGTCAGTACCATATCAGAGAGAAGCAACAGTAATCCTCAACTGCTACCTCAGGAAGCCAGCCTGATGCACAGAGCCAAAACAAGATCAAAGATAACACTGCAGAGAAGCAATGTTCTGGCTGTGCTAGCTTCCTTTCATCTGCCCAGACCCATCATGTGCTCTGCTGCCAAAATCAGTTGCTGCTCTTCTTTTGAAAGCAGCAGGGCCCAGTGTGGTTTTAAAGGAGAAGCCCAGTTAGCCTGCAGTTGGGAGGGGCAGGAACCAGCACTGCTATCTGCTGGGGCATCTCTGTGCCCAGGAGCATCCTCCTGCTGCCCCAGCTCCCTCCTTCTGCTGGGTGGCTGTGCCCTCTGCTGGGTGAATTTTTACTGAGGGTCAAGCACTTTAGCTGTGTGAAGTCAGCAGAGGTAGGACGCTTTACATCAGTAGGGCACTTTACATCAGCTGGTCCAAGTCTGCTGTGAACTCTTGTCGCAGCTTTGTCCTCTGCTGCCAGCTGCGCGGGGAAAGACTCTATTTCACCTTTGCATCCAGTGCAAACATCCCAACTCCTGTTTAAATGATTTTGAAAAGTCCTTCTAGAGACTAAACTGAATAATAGAACCTATTGCTGACTTATTCTCTCCATGGTGCTGTTACTGACGCACGTGACCTGCATTCTGGGGGGAGTTACTGCTCTCATATGCAAGAAGGGGGGTGGGATCACCTTGAATTTACCTCAGAATAGTGAAGGATTTTCCAGGGGAGGCTCCTCAGTAGGGAAAATCTGCTCTGAGAGATTGAATGTTTGTGCACACACACGATCCCTATGATCTGTGCACAGTGATGGGAGACATTTTGATCCAATTGCAGAACGACTGGAAAAACCTCCCATATTATTAACATCATTCTGGCACCTATAAATGAAAGCTTCCAGACTGACTTAGAATCACAGAGTCACAGACTGCCAGTTTAAAGTGTCCCCTCAGGAGCCCTGAAGCCAGTGCTATACACATCCATGCTGTGGTGGTCCCCAGATAAAGAGATCTTGTAGCATCTCATGCCCAAAGCTGATGTAGCTCACAGTTTCACTCAGATAAATAGGAACCACAGATATATTTTGTCAATATTTGTTCTTCAGTCCTCTATTACAATTTTTCCTGTTGGTTTTCTTTGACAGACTTTCCATTTTCATTGCATTTCCAGATTTATTGACCTGAAATCTGTCACCTCTCAATTCACCCCAAACTAGTAAGCCTTGATTTTGGAAAAGTTGAGGGAATAAAGTTGAACAAGCAGCACTATGCACTGTATAGAATAAATTATTACTCCAAAAATTTAATAAACTAAAAAAACCAAACCCATAAAAACCAAACAGAGCAGAAGGAAATCACATTTTTCTACCCATCTGCACACACATGCCCCAGAACCTTTTAACCACGCGTGGCATTTCGTACTTCTACACCACAAATTTTCCTAAGCACATTGGCCTAAATCCATCCTTGCTGGAACTCCAGTGACATTCATGACTGGCTCTCACAGGGGCTACATTTAACCTCCAAGGCCTGATGAACTTGTTGGGATCAGCACTGCTTGAAGGAAATCTTTATCATTTCCAGTCCCAGGAGAGTCAGCCTGGCTGTGGGACTGTAGTTTTGAGTTGTATTGAGGCTGGACTCTTGCAAATAAACATCCATTTCTTCTCTGTGCCTTTATTGTAAAGGACCTACTTTACCATGCTCCTTATTAAAGGTAAACAACATTTACCTGTAATGCAAAATATCTCCTGGGTATTTTGGAAAGCACAATGTACCATGCAATAAAACAGCATTTTGTGTATTGTAATCTGTTTGTAACACTGAAATGAGTCAGACCAGAGATTGATTCAGTGCTGTATGTTCCTGAATATACCATGACTGATGTAGACAAGCCTTTTATTTTTGATTGCTGAAATTAAGGCCAGTTTCCCTACTGCCTTCTGAATGACATTCATCTGCAGTTTCAGCCTGGAAGATCATCACCCTCTTTTTCTAACAGGGCAAACAGAGAACTATGCAGTAGCTCAAACTGCAGGGATGAAGTCCCTTATATATATATCTAAGGTTATAAGGAGTCATAAAGGTAAAAGGTGGGGGGAAAGGCATGTTTTTCTCCACTGAATGTAGGAGCTGAAGCAAGCAAAAGCTTTAACAAGTACCTAAATTCCTCTGAAGTGTTGAGGGGAGCAACCACACTTTCCATTTCCTTCTGTAATGGTTGGAATTGGTCAGTATTTCCTGAATTTCAACTTTGAAGACAAAATGCTACCTGGCACTTGAACTGTGGCAAAGAGAGAGTGTTTTCACTCATTCTACAAGGGGCTGTCAGGATTTTTTACAGCCAGATTTCTTGCACACTTACTAAGAAACCTGGCTGCCTCCTCTCACTCCCACTGCTCCAGCAACTCCCCTTAGCAAGGCAGTGAGCTGTCCTTGAGAGCCATGGACTTGAAGACCAAAAGCCACCTGTCTCCAGAAAAAAAACCCCAAAACCCCAAAAGAAGCTGTCACAAAGGGATGTGTTCTGGTCACCAGCAACAGGGATAATGGTTGAACCAATGGAAATATTTTCCTTTCTGATGTCCCCTGAGAAACTTCACTGACGTTCTCAAGGTGAAGCTGAGACAAATACCTTCAGTCATTAGTCTGTTGTTCCTTAGTGGAAGCTGGTGACTGTCAGAAGCCCTCCCTCCTCCTGCTCTTTGCCCTGTCGTGTGTGGCTTGGTGAGGGATGATCAGCCTGCTGCTGAAATGCTTATTTTGTGTATAATTGCATTAAGGTCTTCTGGGAACCTTTCCAGTCCATTTTCTCTATCTGTTATCTTTGCATTCCCAATTAATTTCGTTAGTTGCAGCAGAAAAAGATCAACCATTTGATCTCAGTTTCTTTTATTAAGCTCAGAAAAAAATTTTCTTTCTACCCTAACTCTAAGCACAAAAATAATGGCAATTAAAGGCCTTGGTAGAGATCCTAGTCCCAAATGGCCTCTGTACCACCTCCTCCTCAGTGTGGAGTGGGGAGGTGTAGACACCACAGTTGCCATTCCAGCACAGATCACACTGTTATGAACTGGTTTTAGCAGCAGCCACAAAACCAGAAAGCACAAACATGTACAAATACCCACATCACTTCAGTGATGAAATGATCAAGCCTAGCACGTGCTCCTGATGCTAATGATGGATGAGCCCTAACAAATCAGCTCAGTTGAAGTCTGCTGCCTCACTGGGATAGGTTCTTATTCCTCTGTATTTTTTACCATACCTGTCTGGCTCTTGGGCAAGACCTGAATTCTCCCTGAATTCAGCCTGTCCCAGGCCTAGTGAAGAGCTGAATGGAAATGATTGTCCAAAGAGGAGAGCTGCCAAGAAACGTGGAGGATGGCAACCCCATTAATACTGCAAAAGTCTGCATTCTAGTGTCAGGATCTCTGGATTTTGCAGTCCTCACACCTTTAATGATCACACTTGGTTAGCAAGGAAGGGAGAGGGGCACAGTTCTCCAGGAGCAGTGGTTGCTCTAATCACACACACACCATTTATGCTCTTGCACAAACCTTCCCATGCTCCTGACAGGGGACAGGCTCTTGGATTCCAGAGCCAGGCAGCTGCTGACAAACAGTCCTTTTTTCCTTTGCTACTTATCTTGTCAGCTTTAATTGCCTGCTTGGGAATGCACTCTGGAGCCTGGCAGCAGAGCACTGCAGTGCCATCTCCTTCCCCCTGGTGCCCCGGGGCAGGGACAGGTGCCATCAACACCAGATGCTTTTTGAAATCCAATGGCAGTGGGGGAAAGGTGGATGACTGATAAGGATTGATAAGGCCTATACATGTCATCTTATGTAAGAACTCCTCCCCTTTTCCCCTTTCCTTTCACTTTTTTCCTTTCTTTTTTTCCCTTTCTTTTTTTTCCTTGTCCTTTTCCTGTTTCTTTCTTTTTTTCCTTTCCTTTTTCCTTTTATCTTTTCCCTTTCCTTTCCATCTCTCCTTTCTCCACTCAGGATCTACCTTCTTTCCAGCAGAGGGTATTTTTCCTTAGGTGCTCTTCTATTACCCAGCCGTGCAGAATTACAATAAAATAATCACAATAATCATCATCAAGATGACACAGAGATGCCCTGGGAAAAACACTGACCTCCCACAAACCTGAGTTCTCCAGCAAGAAATAGAGTTACTGCCTCCACAGCTGAATTTGGCCTATTTTGGAAGATAGTGAATCAGGAAAATAACCTAATTTCTTAGGGTAGGAGCATTCCAGTGGGAAAGTTTGCAACTATTACCTTTAAAAAAAAATTAGGGTCTGAATTTTTCTCTTTGACATCTTCTAAGGCAAGTTGGTAATCAGTCATTTTGAGACCAGAGCTCTGGGGTGGCAGGCAGGGTAGAGAAAACTCTTTTACTACAAGTTGCTGAATTAACTGAACCTGAAATGCTTTGCAGTTGTATGCCCAGTGAAATTATGAAAGGAATGAGGAAAAAGGAAAGGGGAAAAGGAAAGGGGAAAAAAAGGAAACAGAAAAAGGAAGAAAGATCTCTTTGGCAGGTTTCTTGCCTTTCCCAGTCACTTGGCAGCTCTCTTCCTTGGGGAAAGACTCCAGGGAAGCTGATCTGCCTGGCGTAGAGATCCCAAGACTTCCAGGACCAAAGGCTCTAGCAAAGCCAGCTATGCAGATGACATCAGCCAAGGGTAAGGTTGCCTTCAGTGCTGACATGGAGGGCTCAAAATATTCTCTTTTTCTATCCAAATTAGGTCAAAACCAAACTGCAAGCTTCCCAGATCCTCAAAGGAGCAGAATTACATTTCTCTGCACAGATTTCTGGGTTTGGACAAGTGACTTTTAATCCGTGATAAGGAATTTCTGAATGGTGGTCAGAAAGGCAATTAGAAATACTCTCCCATGTTAAAAGCTTGGCTTTTGCTGGGAAAGGCTCCCCTGCTGTCAGCAAACCCCTACATTCAGCATATTGCATTGAATCCTTGTATAGGTCTGATTTCTACCCCCATTTAAAGGTTAATCAACCCTGGCCAAATTTCACCTCCACAACAATGGAATAACAATGACATAATCATTTTCCTTTCCCTTGCTATTTTTCTTCCAGTGGCAAAGCTGTTAGCACTGCCTGGACAATAAAGTAGCAGGATTTATTACACTAATACTAACAAAATCTAATAGCTACAGGAAAATCACTGAATGAGTAGCGAGCCTATGCAAATATTGCTGTTAATGATATATTCTGGCTGCTGCAGAATGAGGGGAAAAGAGGTATGATTGCTTAGTACTGCCTCTGGGCTACAGCTAATTGCACACTGTAATTATAAGAGTGTTTCCTTAGCTAGTCTAGAGGGTTAGGCACATCGTGAGAGGGAACTGGAATGCTAACTCAGTGCAACAGGTATTGCCATGACTTTTTCACAGCATCACAGGATGCTGGGGGTGGGAAGGACCTGAAAAGATCATCTGGTCCAACCCCCCTGGCAGAGCAGGATCACCTGGATCAGGTCACATGGGGACAGACCCAGGCGGGTTTGGAATGTCTCCAGAGAAGGAGACTCCACAACCTCCCTGGGCAGCCTGTGCCACATCCTCCTGACACTCACCCTTTACATCTTTACAAACATTAATGAGCTCAGTCTCCTCCCAGCTTCTCCCTCAGCCTCTCCTCAGCAGGGAGATGTTCCCCTCCCTCTGGGGCTCTGCACTGGACTCTCTCCAGCAGTTCTGTTTCCTTCTCAACCTGAGGGACCCAGCACTGGACACAACATTCCAGATGCTGCCTCAGCAGGGCAGAGCAGAGGAGAACCTCTCTCCACCTGCTAACCACAGCTCTTCTGATCCACCCCACTGGCTTTCCTGGCCACCAGGGCCCATTGCTGGCTCACGGTCCCCCTGCTGCCACCTGCACCCCCTTTCCCCTGCTCTGCTCTCCAACAGCTCAGTCCCCAGCCTATACAGGGACATGGGGTTGTTGTTTCCCAGACAACAACTCTACACTTGTCCTTATTTATTCCAAGGACACTTATGCCCTGTGGGTGCCCCAGTTGCTTGCTGGGTAAACTGTGTCTGCTACTGGTCCAGTGCCCGTGTGGCTGCGTCAGCAGCTGCTGACAATCCAGAGAGGTCTCTGTGGCTCTGAACCCGTCCCTGCTGTGGCTGGATCTGTGAATAACAGCCACAGTAACTGCTTGTGGCAGGTCTGAGAACTGGTGAAATGGTGACTGATGATGCTCTAGAGGTTCCTGCTGCAGGGGGGAGCCCCAGTTCAGCTCTGCTGTCCCATGACAAGTGGGACCCGTCATCAGCAAGGAGGGTGAAGCAGCTGCTGTAATCACAACTGACTGCTCGGGGTCCTGGGCTCCTGAGATCTCTGAGGAGACTTGGAATTCACAGCCTGGCCAAGTTTCATTCTCCACCAGTAAGGAGGAGCTCCTTTGGCTCAGCAATGGTGGGGAGCACAGATCCTGAAGCCCCCCAAGGTGATAAAACTCGTCCCCCCAAGCAGGAGGTATCAGGGTGGTACATTAGCAGGGGTCAGAAGGGTGAGAGGAGCCTGGGCTGTGCTCTGTGCTGCTTGGGGGGGGGGTCAAGTTTGCACCAAACCAGCACGGGAAAGTTGTTTTTCCCAGTGAGGGTGACAGAGCCTGGAAGGGGCTGCCCAGGGAGGTTGTGGAGTCTCCTTCTCTGGAGACACTC
>JAOEGS010008687.1:0-14554 GCA_025447755.1 Corythornis vintsioides | reverse complement strand
AGCATGTCCCTCAAAACCACATCCATATATATAGTGTATGTATATATAGACTATATATATAAAAATATATAGTATACTATAATAGTGCTCACTTCTGAGGCAAAGTGTAGTATATTTCACTTTTTTGAAGGTCTCAGCAGCAACTGACTAGAATACAGCATTAGCTGCCATTGGACCCTAAATATCTGTTCATGGGAGAGGAACCTTAAAGATTTCTTCCATATTCATCCTGAAAATCCTAAATTTACCCACCAGTGCTATGATTCATGGAGGGAAACTTAGAAGTACTAATTCCTCTGGAATCCAAAGCAATTTATCTCTTCTTTGCAGTATATATGTAGGATAGATACCAGCATACATCATAAAAGTGGTTGTCAATAGGGGCAGAATTCAAGAGACATATAAAAATATCAAGGACAGACATCCTCTGGCAGATCTTGCTGCAGGGGCACAAAAGATCTAAAGCTTAAACACTCTCTTGTTCTCAGGACACCTCTGGAGGAGTTTATTGCCCCCTAAAACAGTAAAGAAAACAATGTGCTGGCACCACAGCTGCCTCAAATCACAGCCCAGTAACCAAATTTAATAATAAAACCCAAATTGCAGTGTTAGTTTAAAGGCAAAATCACTAATAAATGTCATTCTTGTTTGGTTCCATCATCATACATCAGAGATGTTCCTTGTATCACCAAGATACCATGTATTTCTAATGTAAACAATACTGCAGCCTGATAATTTATATCCTTTATTTTTTACAGGCTGTTTTGCTCAATAATCCTGTGGTTCACAGATAATATTCTTAGTGAGAAAGTCTCCTGGTATGTAGCAAATACTTTACACATGACAGAATATATTTAATATAATGGTTTCATATTCTCTGTAATTTCACCATCAACACTGCAAATTAAGAAAAAATGTTGATAGGTATAGTGCTTCATGAATTAGCATCAAAGTGTGTGCAAAAAAAACCCCCACAAAAGTGTAAGATATTGTATACTGAGGAAAGATATGGTATTATTTATTGTGACTTATATTGGGATACTAAATATTGGATAGTGCCTATAATAGTTCAGTTTTACTGATATCAGTGCTATTATAACCATTTGTTTCAGAAATCCATTTGACCTTATTTTACTTTTTTTGATTTTTTATGTACCACAATTCCACTTTTGCTACTCTGCAGATTTCAGTGTTGAATTTCTCCACCCTACAACCTAAATCAAATAAACAGAATGAAAGCTTTGTACTGTATCATAAGACTGAAAAATTCTGCTGATAAATACATATTAGTAAACATAAGAAAACTTGGCTACTGGTCAAGGACTGACAAGTGTATAATTGCTAGCAGCCTTCTTTGAAGAGTTGGGTGTGTAAGTTGGGGGCTCTCAGGCACAGTTTTTGGGGTTTTTTTAGTTGATACAATTAACACAGTCCAGGTGTACAAAACTGATTTAGCACTCACTTTTGCTTAGATTTCATTCATTCCTTTGCTGAGAACTCTAAGGAATACTTCCTGAGGGATCAGAAACGTACAATCTAAATGGTGTTATATAAGCACATATGCCTGTGTCTGCTTTGCTGCTCTTTTCCTCTAATGACCATCTGCAAAGACTTAGTTAACAGGCATTAAGTAACTCTATAGCAGCTCTGACACAAGCATTGCTTCGAGTTAAACTTCCCATAACAGCCCTCTGACCTTTGGTGCTGCAGAATATTACATATATTGCAAATAAATTACATAATATTGCATATTACATACGTGTTCAGGCTCTGTATACTTATGATATGTAAAGCTTCTGTTTTCCAAACAAAAAAATCTCAATGCCTTAATTGAAAAGAAACATGTTGAAAACCAGGAAGAACGATTTCCTAATCCTATCAGGTAAAGTGATATAAAGCCAGCTAACAGCATAATAAGTTAAGGAATACAGCCTAATTGGTGATAAAATGTCAATATTCCAATAAATGTATACCAGCAGTCCATTAGATTTAATTAGGCTGTCTCAACAAGCAATAAATCATGTAAAAGATTAATTGAAACAGAAATCAGCTGACTGCTGTGAAACACTCATGGGCTAGCTCACCAAAGCTAATCTTTGGGTAAATTCAGAACTAGCACAGACATGTTAAACAGAGGGGCTGAAAAAAAGACCAATGTCTAATATTAGTACAGGATTAAGAGATTACACATGAAAATCTGAAGGCACTGTTGATCTGCTCAGGTTTTAATTATGATCTCATTTACTGATATCATTAAAAAGTATTAAGAAGGATTCAATGAAGGGAAGCAATAGGCTGGAAAACTGGGCTGCTTATGCACAGCCCCACTCTGGAATCTGATCATAATTAGTGTGCATCACAGGGACACTGAAGCTTCACCCTTTGTTCAGCAGGTCTCCATGCAGCTGCCTCTGTACACACTACCAACTGGATTAAAACCTCTAGTTCACAGGGCATGAATGGAAAATGAAATATAAATGAATCATCGGCTGCATTTGCAGAATCAGGGCAGAAGAGCAGCAAGTGCAACACATATTGGGTGAACACACAAAACCAAACAGACAGAGGAGATGACTGAGAAAATAAAAGCAGAATTTCTTGGATTACTGCAAAGCCAAAGAGCAAAAAGCCACTAGAATTTAGGACATCTGTCTGAATTAAAATTACACTTCTTGGTTGAGATCAAAGATGGGATTTTATATTTCTATGACTCCTCAACTCTTCATTAAAAAGATGCCTGAAAAGAAACATGAATCATTTAACATTTTTTTCATTTAAAAGCAAATTAAACACAGAGCACATGGAAGCAAAAGAAGGGGAGGTTTTGTGTAACTCTGATGGAGGTGAAGGCATGATAGGAATAAGAGGATACAAGAAAACACAATTTCTCATCAATAAAAGCTATTTAGGCTACAAACCCTAGTGAATGAATGTAAAGTGTGCCTTGTATGATCCAGAGCTGTTTTTTTGGCTAACCCTTCGAGATTATCTTCAGAATTTGTAATTATACATCCAGCAGATCAAAAGAATAAATGGCTTTCTACTTGGTGTAAACTAATAGCAAATATGTGACCCAGACTGAGCTGTCAGGCCAACCCAAGCATCTCTGTGTAATCTACAACTGATGCTAAACATTGTAAGGGTATGGAAAAGTCTGATAGGGATCAATGCAGAAGTCAATGGATACCACACTGTAGTGCAGAAGCACATAGTTTAGCTTCAGTTTAAACTACTGACAACACATTCTGTTAGACATCTAATTGCTAATTACATCAGCACAGAGCTCAGCCCAGCCTCACACCCAAGAAAGTATTCTGCTCCTTAAGCAATGCTCTGAACCTCACAGCTATAAAACCTGTGCTGCAGTCAGGGCAAAGAACAGCAAAGACTGCAAAAGAAATAAACTCTGTTTCTGCAAGAAGGAACTAAAGGTGTTAAGTTTACTAGAGCAATGAAGAGGTATATAAATCTTGCCACATTCTCTCAACATCTTCAGTATGAGAGGCAGGAAAAATATTAATACACCCTGAAATTCCTCCTGTTCTTCTTTCTGGTGCAGAAGAGACAGCTATTGACTTAATGGTGCTGATAAATGAGTCGTTCGGATGAGGTCTATGAAATGGCACTTTCTGAAGTAAATTCCAACTTGTGCTGCAGTCAGAAGAAAAATAGCTGTCAGAGAGATTTAACTCTGAAGGAGCAAGTGTTTGGCAAGAAGATGTGCTAAGTTTTATATTCTTATCAAAACACAGTAATTCAAAACAGATTTATGCTTCAGGAATGAAAACGGATAGATCGAGAATGTTTAAATTATCATAAGTAAATAAAATCCATAAAAGAGGAGTAATTCACTTTCATTAATGCTTTAGGCTGTCCTTTTGAGAACTGATTCAGGAAGAATAGTTATTTGACCACCCCCTTCCATTACTACTGAAACTAGCTCTTGTTATTCAAGCAATAAGGAAACATCCTCTCAGACTGAGGTATAATCAACCACAGATTTTATTTGTTTTAGTTTAGACAGGCAAGTCTTGAAGAGCAGATAAGACTGATTATTTTTTTTTCCTTTTCTATATAATTCTTCAGTCAAAATCAGATGGGAAACCAGGAGGAATGCATGTCCAAATGTTGAGCAATACCAGGATTGGAGCTTGCTCAGAACTTGGGCAGGTTTCATCCAAATTTGTCTGAAATCTGCCACCTCTGGCCCACGATGGAAAATCACCCTGCTACAGAGACCACCTGCAATAGGGATATGCAGACTATGGGCTCTTTAATGTATCTTTCAGAGGTCTCAAGTGCACTAATTTCAAATTACCCCTGAGTCACCACCACGTGCCTTTCAATGACTTCTGAAAATCAACAACTGTACCTGTGCAACTTTCAGTGCCAAAATACATACCAGCAGAGATTTTTATTTCAGAGTGGTTATGCAATTATTTCTTCACAGAAGATTAAGAAAAAGTCCAACAAAACAGCAGCAAAAGCTACAGGAGCCCTAGAGACTAACCCTAAAGTCTTAATATGTAAATCTTAATATGTTTGGTTTTATTTTATAAGAAGATTAGCACCCTTGAAGAAACAATATTCTTTTCAGATAAGTTCTATCTTTATATACTGGAACCAGAAGACAAATCAGTTTTAGAATTCTAATTACAAGAAGAGAGATACAAGTTTAGATAATCAAAAACAAAAAAGCAATAGGGGCAGATGGCCTGAAATAAGAATTATTTTATGCAGTATAAATTCTCTTAATCCTTAAAATAGTAAAAAAACTCAGACAGTTTCTAAAAGTACTTTTGGCCTTTTATATTTTTAGTCTGATAACTACTTCTGAAGTTTTTCTTTACACAATGTTCAGTGCAAGCTGTAATGCATTTTCAAGTTTTTCCTGTTGAAGTGAGAATATTTTACTTAAGGAATTTCCACAGGATAAGAATGAACAATATTTCACTGTATTAAAAAATCCCCACCTCTATAGCCTTTGTTAGAATTACATTTCCTTTTTGGTAAGATCTTCTATGCAATTTCTTTTCAACCTCCTCCATTTGGGGTGATGTCATGTTAAATCACAAAATATTTCAGGAAGATGAGGCAAGATGCATCCTTGAAGATTTGGGATTTTCCTTGAGAAATCTACACATTAGCTGATGGACACAAAAGATGAAACAGCACAGCAGTTTTCTGTGCTCAGCTGTAAGCTTGAGAGAGATAACTGATCCTTAACACAATGGAATACAACTGTGCAATAATTGAAAATAAAATAAAACTTCTAAAAAGCTATGTGCTGCTTGAAAATCATAGCCTAAAGATTTTCAAGCTTTTCAATCCCTACCAAGTAGCTCGGGATTTTCATAAGCTTCCAATAAAGTTTTAGTTAAATTCAAGTTCTTATCAGGGTCTGAAGTTAATGATATCAAAATTCAAATAAATGAACTCCAATTTCCAAGTCCTGTTATACTGGCCAAATAAAGAAAGAAGTAATTAACAACTGCTCCTCAGCTAGGAACTGCTCTTTAAAGTCCATACAATCTCTTAAAACAAATGACCATGACATGCTAATTACATGACCCCTTCAAATAATCAGAGGGTTTAAGTGCCAAAGGAAAAAAAATAGTAGATGCTATGGCCTTAGTTATATGAATTTAATGTCTTACAGAGAAGTTTAGTTTCATTTATGTTATATCCTTAAACACATATGTATCTAAAATAAATAATTATTTCTAATTACTACAATCACCTCAGCACTTCAGCAGATAAAAGGTTTCATTATTGGGCTCAGAAGTTTAGTTATTTTGTAGGGAACAATCCAGATGGTCTAACCTTGCTGTTGGCAGCATTAGAGATGAAGTTAGTCTTGAGTCCAGTTAAAGCCTTGCTTTCTCTTTGACCACACTAAACATGGTTGAATTTATTTCACCTGAAGGTGTACCCTGTAAAACTCAAAAGAGTAAGTACTACAATGAAGTGATAGAAACATTCATAATTTAAATGACAGCATGTTTTATACAAAGGACTGTCAAGGAATATGACAAATCTATGAAGTAAACTGTGTAGAATTTAAGGAATCTAATGCAGTTGGGAGAGCTAAATGAGAAGGATTAACATTCTAGGTAAAAGAAAGGGCAATGGAAAGAGAAGCTGTTAGAGATGTAAAATTACTTTAATGATTGGCTAGCACGTTTCCAGTATATTACAAATAAAAATAATTGCTAATAAGGAGAAAATAGTTATTAATGGCATAATAAAAAGATAATTGTAAGACAGAGACTCAAAGAACCAGAAGACTTAGAAAAGAAGAAGGGACAATAGGAAAACAATATGGCAGTTATAAATTCAGGTTCTTTTAGAGATTTAAGTTCTCTTACTGTTGAAAAAATGCAGGGTGTCTTAAAAAGCTCCCATGGTCTTGTGTAAGTATCAGCAAAAAGATGCTGCATGAAGACATTATGCAGATGAAAATAGAGTAGATTAAATTCTGGGGTTTTTTTCACTTCTTCCTTCAAGTTTTTGTGTGTAATACCATGGAACATTGTCTCAGTGTCTTATTTGATTTGTTAATGGTAAATAAATTGAGTTCTTTTTCCTCTCTCCAGTGTACATGAACACAGCAGTCTTACAAAACATTGGAACAGCAGAAGAAATCTCAAAATGCTGCAAAATTGTTTATCTAGATATAGAGCTTTATGCTCTAATTACCAGCAGGCTCACAAGGGATGAAACTAGAGGAGGGAAAATGAGACAAGTCACTGAAAGGAATGAAGCTGTGAGACATCCCAGGGATGGTTTCTATCTGTACACATGTCCCTGAGATGTTCTCATTTGCCTGGCGGTATCTCATTAAGATGAATGGGCTGCTTCACAAGTCCTTGAGAGCTTCTGAAAGGGCACAGAGACATGAAAGAGAGAAATTACAGCATTTACCTTCTGCACCATTTAATGGCTATTTACTGGCACGAGGATCAGGTGCTTTTAAAAGCTAACAGAGAGAATCACTCCAATTCTTTGATATTTTTCACTTTTCTTGCCCAAACTTTCACAAGCCCCTACTGAGGGAGGTTTTTTTTTGGTTTTGATCTATTTCTTCTAATTAACTGTAACAACAGAACTATAAAGTTTCTGCTAATATTTGCCATTCTCAAATATAACTTCACAACACCTAAAAATCTTCAGTATGCATAGGTTTCTTTGAAAACCAACTAAAGCAGCCCTCTTCCTTTTAAGTACAGATGTACCTCATGTAGCTTCTCCAGTTGATCTGAAAGTTGTTTGTCTTAAGAGTTCACCCTGACTGAGATGCCAGCAATCCTTAAAGCAGCAGGATAAACCTATTAGACTAGCTTAATGGAAATTTCAGCCTGCCTATTATTAAAGGAATGTTGGTAGGTAGAAAGAAATGGTGGTAGGTGAAGTTCTGTTACAGCTCTAATTAGGCCAGGGTAATTTCCCAGGGAGATACAAGGGCTTAGAAAATTTGAAGTCAGTATCCTGTTCAAAATAAGCACAGATGGTACACTCCATCCACCACACAGTGGGATCTAACTGTTCTCCTTCCCCTCTGAACCAAACTGTCTCTCAATGAAGATGAACATTTCCTTGCTAGATGGGACAACTGAATTTTTTCCTGTTGGAAAAAAAAGACATCCCACAAATCCAGAGTCACTAATGCATCTTCTCCCAGTTCTGTACAAATTCCTCCTCTGCCTTCCTAGAAGGAATTACAAAAGTAAGTCATGGTGCTCTGCCTTCACTGCTACTTTGACTAGAGAAAGGATTTTAGCAATACCTGCCAACTCCTCCAACACCTGTAAATGTGAAGAGATTGATAGATCCCACAGTTGTTTGACACTTAGGTATACATGTGATGGAATTATCACATTTGCTATCCTCAAATTATGACAAGTCTACACTTCCAGAGTTTTCTAAATGCAAATCCACCCTAAGGGGACATATATTCCAAGGTAATATTTTATGAAATACTTCTAAAGTAGGTTTTACATAGAACTCTTTCAAGAAGTGGGATTTTATTTTCACCCCCTCAAATCTGATGTAATATTTTTAACACCAAGTATCAATTATCTTTTTTTACCAATTAAGAATACACACTACATGAATATTGTTCAATAGATCTGTTCATCTTTTAATCCCTGCTTCTAATGATTGAGTTTTTTTCTGTTTAAGAACTGAAAACATAAAAATATGCACTTGAAGCTCGTTGGGTTTAAGTAATCTCTGCATGCTTAGCTGTTAGAATAGACTACTGCTGTGTGTGGACTCATTCAACATTATTGCAACAAGTAATAGCAAATGTGTTGACTACAGTGAAATTAATGCCTGATAACCAGGATGGAGAACAACAAACACAAAAGCAATTTGTTCAACCCGATTCCCTTTTTTCACTCTGTATGATCAACTTTTTTACTGATAACAAACACATACTCCAACAAAATTTAGACTGACTTGATTTTCGTGTCAAAAGCTACAGTAGGAACAGCACACCTTGCAATGGACTTCACTATTAAGCCAGCAGACTCTTGTTCTCAACTTGAGGAATCATAAAAACACTGTCTGGCTGAACTCATTATCCTCTGTGAAACCATCAAGGAATTTAACTGTGGGTAGTAATTGGAAAAATTAACATCAGTTATTTAATGTCAGACTGTCTTACCAGTGTAAAGTAAGACTGAGCAACTCGTGGATCTGAGGTTATTTCAGGGCACAGCTCCTGAAATTTCAAACTCCATTTGACTCTGCATAAGCACGATAGATAACCAGTGCACAGAAGCTTCTTAGTAACACTGTGAACATGAACATATTAATTCTGTGGAAAGTCCTCTGCTTTCTAGTTTGCAGATGTCCTTAGACTGACAGGAGAATAAAAAGTTAAAGGAGTAATTCACAAGATGGGATTCTTTGAATCAAAGTAATGTAGTAATGTTAAACACAGAGTAAAGGTCAGATGAATCTGATGTTGGACAATCAAGGTGATGAACTGCAACACTTTAAAGCCTCTCAAATCTCAAAAAAAATTTAAAAAGAAAGGTCAATACAGAATTTAATCAATTTGATGATTAATACTTTAATGAAATATAAATCTTATGTTATATCAGATTATTAACATGTCATGCCTGAATTATATTACAGATCTTGCCACATAAATGAAATTAAAAAGAACATTCTTTCATCTCAAATATATATAGCATTATGGGTGTATTAGAAGTTTTAAACAGTAATGCTACCCTGTTAACAGTACTTATTTAAATAAGAAATATCTGAAACTTGATTCATTTTTAAAATCTCAGACACACATAGGGTGTCTTCTGCATTTTCAGTCTGGCAAGTTCTTTCCTGTGCTTTTTCATTACTTTTTCCCTACCTCTGAAGAAGAAAAGATGACCATTACCTACAATGAGATAAAATGGGAAGTCCCATTAAAAACCTGTTAATCAGATGGATAATTTCCTAGATGAGCTAAGAACTGAAATCAGTCGGAGGTCAAGGCTGACTGGCAGATTTTCTAGTCATTACAAGTAATCAGAAAATGAGTGGGGAAAAATGCATTGATAATGAAATCATATAGGCTTTTTTTTTTTTTGAGACAGTAGCACAGCTGTTCTTTATGCAGTTTTGCCCCAATAAAAGATTCTAGGTTGCTTGGACAATCCTTGGGAAGGCAGAAAGAAGTGGATTTTCTGGTGTCTTTTAACAGATGTTGCTCGAGGTGCACATTTTCTGCATGCTGTGCCTTTGGGAGGTCACTGAAAGGACATGGATTTTCCTAAAGGATTTGAAAAAGAAGAAAGGGAAGAAAGCTGCCATGCTGAGTTTGCTAAAATACTGTTTCTTGTAACTGTCAAGTGTAAATATATCTGATCTTCCCCCTTTCAGATGTCCCTGTGTAAAGGAACTGGGGAGAATAATAAATCTCCAGCTACACTAAAAAAAAATGAAACTGGGAAGATAAGTAAAGAGGTAATTTTTTGTTCCATGACTAAGTGAAAGAAAGGAAAAGTCATCACTTCTAAATATATTATAATAGTTTTTAACCTCAAGGCAAATGAGATGTATCAGATTCACAATGAAAATCTCCCACAGCAATCAGTAAATACAGCTTTGGCATTTTCAGGACACAGGTTCTGGAACTGGAACTGCCTACCCGAATGACCCATCAAAAATTTACTGATGCTGGCAGTAAGGCAGCTTTTTTCCTCAAGCAGAACAACACTGAAAACCCATGAAAGCTCAAACCTTTCTAAGAAATGCAACAGTGTACATTCATTTTTCTCTGAATGGACTCTTACATCTATTTCATCTTCTTATGTTAAAAAAAAAAAGGAGTTAGAACTTGTACAATGAAGAGAAATACTTTAAAAACAATGAGAAAATATAGGACAGTATGTAATACAGTAAGCAAAAGGAGAGCAAGTCACTTTTGGTTTCTATTTTAGGGTAATGTTTTTATTAATTAAGCTCACAATCTCACAGCATCTGTCAGCTATGGGAAAATGTTAAAGACTAATGAATGAAAGATTGTACTGTAGAGAAAAAATAGTTTAAAATGGGATGAGTATAAAATTATCTCCTACAGACCCTCAGAAGAACAGTAGATTGTATCACATGAAGAACAAACTAAATCTGTTCATACGCCCTGTGTTGGAAATACAGCCACATCTGGCTGAGTAAAGGGAAAAAAAGCCACCTTGTGCTTTTATTCTCATGGGTGGTGCAGACTGACACTTTTGGGTGGCTGAAATCACAGAGCTAAATATTAGAGAATATACTTACTGCAAATGTAAGTAAGCCTTCCTGAGAAAATGAAGCATTTGTAGGTGTACATTTTTCAAACACAGATATTTGTTCATGATTTGGAAAATTTTGCTGAATATATTTTTTGCTGGAAAAATATAATGAACAGTCTATTTGGGCTACTTCCATCCTATATTTTTTGTATAATTCTTGGAATTATTTTTCAATTCAAGGATCAGAAAATAGAGAATGAGACTATTTAACTGCTACCTACCACAATGCACATCCAGAAAGAAAGATGTGCATTTGAACATATAAAGACCTTGTATAGTGAATAAGTAATGAGATTTTAATATTAATTTTAAGCAAGTAACAATATAAAAAATAACTTTGTCCCAAGAATTTTCACATTCAAGTGGAACGTTTTTATGTAATCACAGATAATTATATATATTATATATATATAGACATATAAATCACAACATTATAGCTTTACATTTTATTCATGTAGGTGATTAAAAATATATTTCTCTCTCTAACAATATAACTATTCCTTTTGCATCCCAGAGCTCCATATGTAGCATCTTTTAATAATTTATCATTCATTAAGAACTACAGGAAAGGTTAATGTTGTCCTTTCATGTTCTGTGCACTTATTTTGTCAGAAGAGCCAGACAGCAGCCTCCTTCAGCTGAGTCCTTGGCCATACTGTTTTGGTATGTGTTTATTCATAGTACAGTGCCAGACAGATTTCCACTGCCAATTAAATTGCAGGTTGATGCTATAGCACCAAAAATATATAGCACCATTACTGACTGCAGAAGATAATAAACAGAAAAGCTCCAATGCATCCTTAACAAAGAGTTGCATCAAAGCAGCTGTAAATCTGAGTAACTGCTGTGTGGCTTCTGCTATAACCAGGAAAACTCTTACTTCTGTGGACTAAGGCTGTGGTGATAGAGTGGTGAATTGCCCAACTTGCTCATCCTTTCCTTTATCCCTGTTAAAAACATCTATTTTATTTTCATATTTATGCTATCTTTATCCTCTAATACACTTATACATTAGACTTGAAACCATGGGGAAAAATGTTTCTTTAACAATATCAAATCAATTATTAAAACGGAAGCTATTTTTATTGTCTTGGCGTCAAACACTTACAGACAATATGAATTTCCCTTATTTGTACCTCAGGAATTAAAAATGTAATGCTAATATGCAATTTTGCCATTAACATACTTTATCTAATGACATTTAAATTAAATATTTTGTGTGGGTTTTATTGCTAAAAGTCAGTTTTATTTTTATTTTCCAGGATAAAGCACTACTAGTTTTACATTCTAATTAAAAGCAATCATTGTAGCAGACAGTTTCCAGTTGAATACTTCCCTCCCTGCCTAGGTATTTACAAGTCCCTTGGCATATGTCTCCTTTTTTGCAGCAGCTCAATATTTCTGCAGTCTACAGTATAAGTCAAAGCAGGTTACCAAGTGCTGTGATGGAAGCTATAAAGGCAAGGAAGTAAATGATGATGAGGCTGTTGCATGTATTTATATTTCTTCTTATTATTTCATTTCTGTACTTCCTCTTTCCCATCTTGCAAATTAATTATAAATTCATCCACCATCCTGAGCCCACAGATGCCAGGAAGCAGTTACCAAATCACCATGTCTCAGAAGAGACAGTACCCAGTAACACAAGTGTGATTGCCCTACAGGCCAACACAGCTTACTACAAATTGCTTCTTAGCTGTTCTGCCATAGGATAAAGCTATGAGCAAAAAGTTTCCCATGAACACTCATAAAGTATTCACTGACATGGAAGGCAATATAAAAAGGAGTCTGACTTTAAAATTGCTCATACAAGCAACCTGTAAATATGTACGATGCTCTTTTCCCACCCAACCAAGCTTTTGCTACAGATATTTGTTTTCCTTATCTTGCAGTCCTAGCATGATTCATTTTGTTGAATAACATCATATATTTGATTAAGAAGTTTAATCATGTTTTGATACAAAAGAGCATTTGCATAATTACAACTGAAAGACATGAAGTTAATATTAAATAAAAAAATTTTGTTACTAGTTCCATACATTAAAACCAGTTAGGCTTTCAGGGAGCACTTGCAAAGGTTTCCTTGAACTCTCCTCGTGTGTTTTAGTATGAACTGGGCTCATCCCTCTAAATTATGATAGCTATTAGCAAGTTTAAATTATTCACAGTTAATGAGGTATAGGAAAGCCCTCAGCACTCCTGAGGTTAGAAGCACAGGCATGGTGTTAGATGGGTATTCTGTCAGCTGTAAAGGCACAATGCCTGTGTGGCCACTAAAACAGCCTTAAATTGATAATATGCCAATACAGCACTGAATAATAATGGCCCTGAACCCCACAGTTCATGCCACACTGTTCTGGGTATCCTGAATAGAGAGGTGGATATATCTCCTGCTACAGATACAACAATCTAATATACTAATAAACTAATAGTCTATTAAATGCAATGTTTTGAAAAATCTGCTGACCAGTTTATCACCTGGAAATAAGAATAATCAGAATTTTCAGAATTACAGCTCATCTTTACAAACCTCAATGATTTTGAAAAATAAAATCATTTGGTTGATTATTTACAGGCTACAACTGTTTCCTAGCTGTGACCCGTTACAGATGACAAGCCATTTAAGTTTTGGAAGTGAAAAAACACCATTTGAATAGAAGCTTAAAAATCAGCTTATACTTGTAAAGACTCAACTGTACTTTATGAAGACAGTATTCACAGCCAGCTTCCATTCATTATGGAGTGTGCTGCTAATTTCCTACTGCTGACTCACAGCAATTAAGCTAGGAAATGTAGTTGAGATGGAAAAGACTGTCAGACAATTCACTGTTGGCTGATAAGCTTATTCACAATTGTGGATTTGGCTCTAGGGGCAAGAAATGAGGTGTAATGAAATCCTAAAAAAAAAAGGAAAACTTTCATATGTTTTACCTTGAAAATTACAAAAGAGGTGCATGGAATGGAATAATTAGGTTGACAAAACTATGCAGGAAAAGCCATAACAAAAACAAGCAGCTGAGAAAAGCAGCAAGGTATATAAAGCATTGGATTTCTTTCCACTATGGATGTTTCTTTAATGATGGAATAATTTCTGTCACATCAAAGAAAGGTTTTGGGTAAAGAAATGCATTGTTCTGCCAATATTAAAGCAGCAAATGCCAACAAACAAACCAAGGGGAAAGTTGCAGTGGTGCAAAGCACAACAGAATTCATAAATGTTACAGATGTTCTCAGGAGCTATATACTCAGAGACAAGTTTACAATAGTTAAGCAAATACCCACAGAAAATTGGGTAACACTCTGTTACAGTAATTGCAGACACATTGTCAAACCTGTACCCTTTAATCACGTGAGGTTTTCTATCTTTGTTCATTTAAATAACTCTGAAACTCAGTACAGAGGACAGAGAAGTTTCCATCAGCTGATTATAGCTCCCCATACCTATGTTTGCATGGGAACAGCTCCAACCTAGCTGTGGCACGTAACAGATCCCAAAGGAACTGCCTGTAACAGGCAGGCTGGGACCAAACATTGGTACTATATTCATCACACTCTCATAAGCATCACCATGACAAGAATTAATAGATTAAAAATCTGCTTCAGCTTTTTCAGCTACCTACTCTAAAGTAACTTGTTAACATCTTCATCTATATATGCAAGGAAAATAATTGCACTTTTAATATATTAGATTGCTTTTTTTGTGTGTGTGTGTCAAATTTACCTCAGAATTATACTTTCAACAGGGAATTCAGCTA